>JAMPIV010017781.1:0-56006 GCA_024509875.1 Oreohelix idahoensis | reverse complement strand
ATCAGACAGTTTCCTTCTAAATATAATATATTAATATATTCACCCAACTCACATATACACACACACCAGATAAGTGACGACAATTAGATGCACATACGTGAAAAACTATTTCTATGAAATAGGGATCTTATTGAAACAAGCTGGACGCGCCACTACTTGAATAAAGTTATGTAACATTTATATATCATTGCTTCACGGTTGTAAAATTGGATGCTGATGAATGTCACTTCAATTTTTTGCCCTGTTAGGAAAAATACTTATGATATCAAATGTTCACAGGTACATTAGCTTGGAAACTCTAATTGTTAAATTGAATGTCAGATACATAAATCGGTTTAGGATAAATCTCCTTCACAACACAATGGTCGTTATATGGGAAATGTCAGTGTTATTTTTGTCGCCAGCACAGGCGAAGTATATATGAACTTGAGAAAGAAATCTGGATATTCTGTAAGTCCAGTTACCATTTATTCTTAATATTACTCTTAGGCCAGTACTCTGTCTTTCTTCTTGGTGTAAAACACGAGGCCAGACAGGTCACTTGCAAAACCCGGTAATTATATTCAGGATGTTCTTTAAGTAAAGTTATTCTCAGTTACATAGGTACAGAAAGAAGCTGGTAAAGTTTCGGTTTTTTTACCCGGATACTGTATAGAGAAGAAAGGAAAAACGTAAATACTCAACCCTAATAGTATATCAAATCCTACGCGTAAATAGAATATGTTCACTTCGGCTATTTAACTTTAATTAAAAACCATAAGCTTAGAGCTAGTCTCATCGTTAAAACTTACGTGAAATAAATTCTAGTCAGAAAAAAACCCAGTCATCATGAATTAGAAATACATATAAATATATTTCGTCAATACTCATGAGGCATCAGTGCATTTACTTAGTTGGTTAATCTATTCTCTTGCTGGTTACTAGCAGTTTAATTAAATTTATTTATAGCTGACTGAGTTTTTTAGCAAAAATTATAATTTATTCTGCTATCCACAGTAAAACTTTAGAGAATGAAACTGAATTATCATTTAATCACTCTACACAGAAATAAACTAGTGAAATGAAATAGGCGATCACCACTTAAATCACTCAACACTCCTAGATATCTATATATTTAACTTCACACAAACGTCTAAGATTTTTCTTCACGAGAAACTAAGATTCTACTATTACAGTGTTTCTAGAACTTGCGCTAGATGTCTCTCTAAGTCTGGTGGCAGTATTGGATGAATTTTAGTTAGATTTATGTGGTATTTATATATCTCTCGGATGAAAGAAATAAGTTAATGATCACCAGAAACTAGACATAGCACCTACAGAAATTCTCTGTTCAGATTCCCGGATGAAAAGAAGTAAGAAAAGAACCCACTAAGCCGCAATCAGAACTCAGGCAAATCGTAATTGACTCATCATCATGTGACGTATTCTTTCCAGAACGTTGTCTCCATTACAGCTGCTCTGAACGCATCACGATTCTGGGCAAGTCGACCTGCATCAGCCAAAGACAAGTTCAGACTCTCTGTGATGTCCTGGGTCCACCGTCGTCTAGGTCGACCCCTTCCCCTTTTCCAGGGACCATGCCTTCCATCACTGTTTTTTTCCAGGCTATTATGTCTTTTTATATGACCGAAAAATTTCAGCTTCCTTATTGCGATGGTATTTAGGAGCCAATGTTCCTGTACGTTTAGTGAGTGCAGTACTTCTCTGTTGGTCTTTTTTCTGTCCAGGGTATTCTCAACATCCTTCTGTAGCATTTCATTTCGAATGATGTAATCTTTTTTGCAACTGTTTTATTGAGTGTCCAAGTCTCGCAGCCGTATGTTGCCACTGGGAATATACATGCTCTGATCAGTTGTAACTTTGTTTCTTTGCTTGTGGCTTGCCATAGGTTTTTCATCTGTATTAGTTTATATGAAGCAATTGCAAGTCTTCTTTTAATTTCTACTGCACAGTCGCCAGAGCTGTTGATGATTGATCCTAAGTATTCGAATTCATTAACACTTTCCAGTTCTTCGTTATCAATTTCAATTTCTGGTTTGGTCTTTACTTTGTCTGTTGTCAGTACTTTGGTCTTCTTGGTGTTTAGGTATAGATTCTGGGCCTCGCTGTGTTTTTTGGTTGACAGAAGTAATTGTTCAAGTCCTTCTGGGTTGGTCGAAAGGAGGACTGTGTCGTCAGCATATCTGATTTCCAGGATCTGGTACCCGCCGATGTTAAATGAGTCAAACTCTGTGTGTTCTTGGTCATCTCTTACATTTCTCATGATATTCTCGGCATAAATGTTAAACAGGTAAGGGGAAAGGGTACAGCCTTGTCTTACTCCTTTCTGTACTTCAAACCATTCTGATGTTTTCCCCTCTATTCTTACGGCTGCCTGTTGTTCTTGGTACAGCAGTGCGATGAGTTGTATAAGATGGTTTGGAAATCCCATATTTTTCATAATAGCCCATAACTGCTGATGTTGTACACAATCGAAAGCTTTGGTGTAATCAATGAAACAAGTATGTAGGTCAACGTTGAATTCTCTACACTTTTCTATGATGATCCTCATGTTGAATATATGATCTCTAGTGCCTCTACCTGGTCAAAAACCCGCCTGTACTTCGTTTATTTCTGTTTCTAGCTTTTGTTGCATCATTTTCATTATGATTTGTAATAGTATTTTGCTGGCATGGCTTATAAGAGCTATAGTTCTGTAGTTTGTGCACAGTTTCAGGTTGCCCTTTTTTGGCAAGGGTATGTAAATTGATCTTTTCCATTCCTTGGGCCAAATTCCGCTTTGCCAGATCTTGCAGCATAATGCATGGTATATACGAGCGCTGCCTTCTCCTCCTGCCTGTATCATTTCAGCTGTTATTTCATCACAACCAGGAGATTTTCCACTTTTTAAGTGTTTGATTGCGATCAGGACTTCCTCTATGGTAGGTTCTGGTTCACGTTCCGCTTCATTCATGACGTTGTTATCTGCCGCTTTGTTTATTTCCGTATACATTTCTTGACAGTACTCCTTCCATCTGTTCAGAATATCTTTACGTTCTGTTAGAGTGTCGCCTTTCTTGTCGTTTATTGCTCGAGGTGATGATTTAAAGTTGCTGTTCTTCAATGTTCTTACTTCAGAAAACATATTCTTACTCAATCCCTGTTCGCGCATTTCCTCTGTTTTCCTGCAGGTGTCGTTTATGTATTGTTGTTTGTCTTGTCTGACTCGTTTTTTAATCTGCTTTGTGTATTCCTTGTACAACTCCTGATTTTCTGTATCTTTTTTGGACTTCATTTTTTCTTCTCTCTACCACCAACTTCAGTGTTTCGTCTGAGATGTATTCTCGTCTCTTTATACTTCTTTTAGGAATTAACCTCTGTGCATTTGTAATATAAACATCTCTGATGTTATTGGCAAGATCATCTGGTGTCATTTCCTCCTGTACTGCCATAAGAATGTCAAATTTGTTCTGAATATCGACACTGTACTCTTCGTAATTGACTAGACCCGGTTTAACTACTTTATTTCTTGCAGACGTGGTCATCGAACGAAGTTTCCTCTTTGATCCCACATTCTCACCTTGGTTTACTTACTTCCCAGGCGAACAGATTTCCAAGGGAGTAATAAATTGTATGCTCACCTCTGTTCTCCACCTACTCTCTTAAACGATTTACTCGATCTCTGGCGTCTTACAATTTAATGAAACCGACCACCATGTTACTCAGTCTGCTCGTAAACTCAACATCAAAGAGATTACATTTAAATACTTGCTAAATGGAAAGGAACTCCGCCTATGCCGGTCCCAAGCCCGGATGAAAAAGGAGGAGGGCGGCCTGCATGGAGGCCGTAAGGAGGCAGCCCCTCCACCATGCAAAGGCACAACAGGCCAATCACCTGTTTGATTTAAACTATGATTACGAGCAATATAAGAGAGAAAACCGGACTGATTCTAAAGGCGACGATCTGGAACGGACTACGGACTACGACTTATGGAACTTGGAACACAAGAAGTATAAATGGGAAAGAAGAGGAGCTGGTGGAAGAGATGAGGAAAGTAAAAATTAGAAATCCTGGCTATTACCGAAACAAAGAAAAAGGGACAAGGAGTCATGGATCTCGATGGCAACTCGCTGTTATACAGTGGTGTACCTACATCTGAAAGAGCTAAAGGGGGCGTGGGTTGCATTGTGGCCAAAAACCAGAAAGATAGTATCAAGGGATGGAACTTTGTCTCGGGGCGCATTATGGTTGTAAAACTAAAAGAAGGAAAAACCATAGTCAACCTGGTCATAGTGTATGGGCCAAATGAGGATGAGAGAGCAGAGGTCAAGGAGAAATTCTTCGAGCTGCTTCAAAGGACAGTGGATGACTGCCTAGATGAAGTTATCATGCTCGGAGATTTTAATGCCAGAGTTGGAAATGACCATGCTAGATGGGGGTGGAGTTATCGGAAGATATGGAGAAGATACTCTCAATGACAATGGACAGCGACTCCTTAGATTCTGCAGTGAGCAGAATCTGATCATTACAAACACAAAGTTCCCCCATAAGCGCATACATGCATACACTAGATGTGAACCAACCAAGAATGAGAAGTCAGTGATCGACTATGCCATTGTTCGGAGAAGCTCATTCAAATATGTCCGGGATGCTAGAGTCTGGAGGGGGCCAGAGATTGGAAGTGATCACTACCTGCTAACAATCAAAAATGGTTAAGTACATGGGAGCATCAGGCGACCTATTACTCTTAAGGGTTCTACAGGCAGCGTGGTACAACAAGACCATACCAAAGGATTGGGAGATTGCCATCATAACACCAATTTTCAAAAAGGGTGACAATCGACAGTGTGGAAACCATAGAGGCATATCCCTTCTCAGTGTCCCTGGTAAAATCTACTCTGTAATCCTAGAGCAGAGACTCCGACTCCTAGCTGAGCCACAATTGGATGAGGTCCAGATCGGATTCCGAGCAAACCGAAGTACTCAAGACCTAATCTTCACACTCAGACAGCTGAGTGAAAAGGCCCTTGAGTATAAGAGTGAGATCCATCTTTGTTTCATAGATCTGGAAAAGGCGTTTGACAGGGTCCCCTGGAGCAAACTTTGGGACTGTTTGGCAAGGAAGAATATTCCAGCACCTCTGATTCATGCTATACAGAGCTTCTACAAGTCTTGCGGAAATTATGTGAGGACAGCAAACCATAAGTCAGAAGAGTTCAGGACCACCACTGGTGTAAGACAAGGTGATATCCTATCACCTTACCTTTTCATAACAGGTCCTGGAGCAGGGAGACCACTTTAAATACCTCGGAGCTATTACTGACCGAAAGGGAGGCATCAAAGAAGAGTTGGCCACTCGAAAAGCAGCAGCTGGGAGACTTTTTCAGGCCATAAATCGAGGATTCCTCAGCAAGAGAGAGGTTGGTAAGAAAACGAAGATGGCTGTATACCGCTCCACCTATGTCCCAGTCTTGACATATGGATGCGAGTCATGGGCAATGACTACAACCCACAAAAGCCAGATCCAAACCTCAGAAATGAGGTATCTGAGGAAGGTGGTTGAAGTAACAAGAAGAGACATGGTACGCAACCAGACGATACGTCAAGGCCTAAAATCCCACCCCTGCAGACCCAAGTAGAACAGTCCCAACTAAGATGGTTTGGCCATGTCTGCAGAATGGGAGAAGATCGGCTACCACGACAAGCATGGGAAACAAAGAACCAAGGATCCAGACCCCAGGACGACCCAGAGTCCGCTGGGAGGACAACATTAGACAATCTTTGAAGGACCAAGGACTAGAATGGAACCAGGCCAGGAGGAAGACAGCCGATAGGATAGTCTGGTGCTCTCTTTTCCAAACCTCTACACCTCACGGTAGAAGGGGAACGACTAAGTATGTAAATAATTAAGTAAATGGAAAGGAAAAATATACAAAGTTTCTAATTGCTAACGATCTAACGTACGCGAAAGAAAGGTAGTACCAATCGAGCGTATGCGAAAGAAAGGTAGAAGAGCGAAAGAAAGGTAAAAAAGCCAATGTAGAATAGAGAAAGGATATAGAAATTTCTTAATTATAATCCTCTGTCACTGGCAGTTATTTCCTTTTCCGGGCACGCTCGTCCGTTCGCAGGCAGCAAAAGTGGTAGGACTTCGATGCCTTGAGGGAAATACCTAGGTTTAAATTTTATATTTATTTAGGTTCTTATTTTTGCTATATAGCCTTCACTTTCTTTCCTTTCCCTGACGAAGGCCTTGTGGCCGTAACGTTTGCTATTTTCTTTGTCTTTTGTCCTTGAAAGACGAATCACCTTTTTCTCGATTTTTTTTTCACACCCATCCGCCGCCCCCATTACTGCTCCTCTAGCATAAAATGTGACTACACTGTACATCACAGGGAACTAAAATGTAAGGAATAGAAGAGATGTATTGCTGACAAAATGAAATAAAGTGGCTAAATAGGAAAATTTATATCAAATTTCCTTCATTTATTTCATTATAATGTGATAGAATTTACGAAAATGTGGCACTTTCTGGAAAAATTTATAACTTGTCTGTATGAACTGATCTCAAGAACAATGAAATGAAAAAAAATTACTTTTGTAAAAATTGCCATGAGTATATGAGGAGAACCCCGTAAGATGGGGGTAAAACGGTAGAAAAAAAATTTTCTTTGCCTCCTGTCTCTTGTTTGTCTGTCCTTGGCCTTGTGGCCGCAACGTAAGTTTTTCTTGTCCTTTCTCTTTGTAAAACGTATTACTATTTGTGTGTTTTTGTAAATTTTTTTTTTTCTTAAAATTGCCATGATGAAGAATCGTACACATATCTTGGCAGTAATTTAGACAATGCTAGAGGAACAGACAAGTGATATCTAAATAAGAATCAGGGTTTGTAGCAACCTGGAAAATGAAAACAAAAATTCCAGTTATTGAAAAGTCTGGAAAAATGGCTAAACGTCTTGAATTTCTCGCATCGGACCTGGGAAAAAAATGCGAATAGAAAGTTGGATGTTTTCGTCTATTTTTCGGTTAATGGTGGTATTTTTCGTTAAACTTCAGTTACCGTAGAATTTTTACTTCCTTTACGTACTAAATCCATTTCCATATGTTTTCGGAGGTTTGCGTTAATGATGTGAACAAATCAAGCATCGTCTTTGTCGCTTTCAGTATAAACAGCTAGAAATGCCAAGTTAGCCTATAAAACATGGATAACGCCCGGAAAAAACTGCAAATTGCACTATGTGTAAAAAAGATATATATTTGACCAGCATGGGAGAAAGTACAGTCAAGTTCCATGCTACTGGGAAAAACACACCAAGAACTTGCCTCTGCGCATTCAAGTTTTAGGCCTTTTAAATCGTTCACTACAACTGAGGTAAAAAGCCAAATAAATTCATTTATCTCATTTATAAAACATATTTAAATAAGTCCAGTTTATAGATAGGACTGCTGTACTTTTGTTTGTAATTTACAGTTTTATTTTTAACCATGGCCAGAATTATAGTGTTTGAATGAAATTTCTTTATTTACAACTGCTTACGGGAACATGTTTGACTCAATTTAAGATGGTCAGGAATAGAAATTCATGGCGATTCCATATCCTATTTCCTACCCTGTTATCAGACCTATGTCCCACTGTTCATTTCACCATATTTTTTTTTGAAATAAATAAATTTTGAATGCTTTTTTTTAAATGTTTTATTTATGATGAAGAGACATATCCCGTTCACCTCTGAAGGGTTATAATTAGGATAGGCCTAGCCTACATGTTTTCAATTCCAGATAACATGAATAACCGCTGGTACATGAAAGTGGCATCACATCTGTGAAATCACTGTAATTAGGATAAATGAAAATTATCAGTTTTGTGCATCTTCTTCTTTGATCCTTAGCCACCGACTGTCAAAGCAGTCAGTGGCCATCACGCCTGGTAGCATCTTGTGGGGCAATAACACATTGATTCCACTTTGCTCGGTCGGTGGCCATCCTTTGGACAGTGCCCCAACTTTGGTTCATTCTTTGCATCTCAGCATCCGCAGTACTCCACCAAGTTGTTTTTGGTTGGCCTCTTTTGTTTTCCTTCAGAGGTCCATTTTGTGCGTAGGCCTATGTTATTTTAAAATAAATAGAAAAAAATTAAAATCTAAACAAACAAATGAGATAAAACAAAACCTAAGAACAAAAACCAAACAGAAATAGTATAAGTATTATAAGAATATTATTATACCTTCCACCCTCCCAGTTACTAAACATTAGCTTTTGTTCTAGTTAAACATTGTTTGACAATATTATGTATGCGTTTAGAACTTTGACTTGGTAAATATACATAGCTTAGGCCTACTCATAAGTTATTTGTGTGTTCCTTTTTTTTTTTTTTAAGAAAAGAACACAACCCCAAGGGGCAGTTTCATCTTCAGAAACATCAAAACCATCTAACATTAGTCCCTCGGACATGACAAAAATGTCTGATACTACTAGAAGACCTACAGATGTGACATCATTTGTGACCAAGGAAGAAACTCTCAGAGCTGAGATTATTTGGACTCTGTTTTCAGTCAAAAGTCACCATCGTTTTAATTCAAATAAAGGAATTAATAAAATACAAAAACAAGAGGAATTTTCATTGCATTGGGAAACATATGAAAAACAAAAGTAATCAAGTCCAACATGAAAATAAGAATCTTCAACTCAAATGTCATCAGTCCTATTGTATGGAGGAAACCTGTTGATAGCATTAGAAGGCAGTCCTTGTTCTGGAATCCACAGGGAAAGAGAGGCAGAGGTAGACCAAAGAACACATGGAGAAGAGAACTGGATACAGAGGTGAAAATGATGAGGAAAACGTGGAAAGAACTTGAGCGGATGGTACAGGACAGGAAGACTTGGCATGTGTTTGTTGAAGGCCTATACTCCTGGGGAGCTAAAGGGTACTGATTGCTTGATTGAAAAATTGACATAGTAAAATCTTTCTTTTATATGAAACTTACATTCTAGCTATCAAATGGGAAAAGTTACATGTTTTAAACATGATCTTACACACATTTAGTATGCATATGAAAATCTTGGAATCGCTCAAAAAAATCCATATGGCATGAACTGTTTAAAATACAATCACAGACATTCTATCATCAAACATGTATAACACCCTTTATTAATCTGCTAAAACGTTCCTATATGGCTGCTAATTGTCATAGTTGATGTTTGTTGCTAATACATGTTGTTGATAACTTTCAGGTCCTTACCATCAATGTTGATGCATTCTTGCATTTTCATAATTTTCTCATCTATTTTCTCTATCTCAAATACTTTAGTGTAGTGCATAAAGCACATGTATAGATAGATTATAGATAGAAGTTAATTTTTTTTTAAATGATCATATACACATTTTCATGCACTTGACAGCTCTGACTCATTCAGAAGAAAGTCCGTATAGCAAAGACTATTGAATGTGACATTGGACATTCTACCATTAAACATGTATCACTCTTCCTTACATTTTCAAGTTGTAATATTTTTTTCCCTATTATTTAAAAAGAAAGAAAATTTGAGTGAAATTTCTTGTAAAATCAGTATCTTAAATAACCAGCTTGTAACTAACTGTCTAAGATTTTGTTACACATAATTCATTTTTCTTCTCAGATTGCAAAAAAATATGGAACAGAAGATCCCATTCCTGGATCAAAAAATAAAACAGGACATCAGTACAGATTTTAAAGTGAGTTTTCTTTGTAATTCTTGATAACAAATTTGTATACAGCCAAAGGCAGTTAAACTGAGAAATCTGTTAAAATATTGTTCATTTTAACATTTTATTACTTATTGATAGGTTCTTTTCTTTTTTTTTTCTTTTACAATGAAGCGTATGTCAATGTAATGTACAGTTTTCATCAGGAACAGTGGCTGAGAAAAGAAATAAATTTAAATACATAAAAGTGTATCATGTAGTTATCAAACTGGGGCAATATTTTAATTATTTAAGACTCAAATGATTTGTTTCAAACTTGAATATGTTCAATATTTTGTTTTCAGGGACACACAGTGAAGATTAGAAAAGTAAAGGTGGAGGAAAAGATGGGCATATAATTCTTCGCGGGTATCTCTAAGGGCCACACAAAAATCCCTTTCTTGCAAATTTTTACTTGTTAGGGGCAGTGCATACCAAGGGTTTATACCCCTGGTCACTGCCCGATAAAATATGTTCATTTTGTAGACCAATCAAAAGAAATTTAAAAGGACTAATATAAAGCACGTTGTGACTTTTAAAATTCTTCTAAGCAGCCACCAATGAATTAAGGAAATATGAAATTTAAGAATTATTAAACACAAGCAAGAAATAACCACTCTTGTAATAAGCTTTAATTAACAGCAAAAACAGTACACTAGTGATACGTCATTTACGAGACAAAAGACAAAGAAAATAGCCAACGATGCGGCCACAAGGCTTTTCATTAGAAAGAAAGAAAGTGGAAGCTAGATATAAAAATATAAAAAACCAGGTTTACTTTCCCTAAAGGCAGCTGGGTTCTAACACAAACAACCGAGACAGACGGCGTACTCCGAAACGGAAAGTTTTCCTTCCCTGACGAAGACCTTGTGGCTATTTCTTTGTCTTTTGTCCTCCCTACAGATGAATCACCTTTTTCTATTTTTTTTTTTGTAACCTCCATATGTCTTCCACATTTATTCCCTCCTCTTACCTAGACTTAATAAACAGTAACACAACCTATGTCCTTGTTTTTTCTTTTCAACTACATATCATCATTAGTACCTTCATTCCCAAATTGATCAATTAAATTAACCAAAATGAATTTTCTCAAGATTTTCTCTTTCAAATACTAAGAATTTTCCAGATTACTCAGATGTTCCTGTCCCATAGCACTCATAAAATACAAAAGAATAAGCTTTGGTGTACTTGTTGAGGGGAGTATATTTCGTGCTTATTCTTCTTTTGGCACGACTGTTACAGAATTCCATAGAATATGAATTTAATGTCCAGTGTTCTCTCTTTACAATGGCTGGCGAATAAACATTAATTCACTTTGTTGCACACATCTCATTCACCAACTAAAGTAATAACAAGAACATGCATTAGGGCCTTTCGGTACATTGGCCCAAACCCACGAGTTTGTACAACTGTGAACACAGGTCCTCAATGCCCCTCTTCGCTGCTAACTCTCTGCACAGTCGTTTTTACCTGGTCCTCATTTTGGAATACTCCCCGCCGGTCTCATCAGCGTGACATAGAGTGGCTATTGGGTGAACTCCGTCATAAATTTAATGCATTTAATACTCCCAACAGTACTAAACAAATTTGCTCACAAACTGGCTACTGAAGTAGAAATCATTACAGAATATGCAGTTCTATGTGTAACTTTTGGAATAACATAAATTCCATAAGACAAAAAACACACAAGTACACTCACTGCTGTTGTTGGAACAAAGGTCAGTTCGTGACTGCAAAATAGAATCCTACAACTGCTTATCTAGAAAGCAGGATCTAATACGTTGAAAATAACGACTTTTAATAATAATGTTATTGTTTGGATTGTTTCCCTTGATTCACAATTCTGATTGTTTCCCACTTAATTAGCACTTGTTTACCGCCTTGTATCACGCATAGAGAAATTAGGCACACCAAGCGGCGAGTCTTACTTTTATTCGAATACGGATCCGCATTGTATAGTAATTGCTTTTTAAAAAACATATTTTCTTTAAATTAAAAGTGTATGGATAATAGTTTGGAACTATGTTGTAAAATATTGAACAGTCTGGCAGTTGTCACAAAAGATCAAAACAATATTTTTTAAGCTTACATTTAATATTACTTTACCCAGCTTCTGATCTTGAACTCCAAATGGAGTTGCTTCCGTGCATTTGGTGAGGCTTAGTGTGATTCGCTATATGTATAGCTAGGCGGTGTTGTGTCATACGAGAGGAAAACGGATTTAGAACCCTGGGTATACCACTCATCCGTCTAGTTTTGTTTATATAGTCTGAAGATCTATGTATCTACTGGATTGATTTCATAAATTTCCTGGCTAAGGGTGACCTGAAACCATATCTTTGTGCACATGGGGGGATGGCTGATAGTGTAACAACCTCTCACATATGGTGTGGTAAGCCGTACCTAAGCCGTGGATTGCTGGAGAGCTTGCAGTCGCGGACTCAATGACTCCGGATGCTATGCCTGCGGGACAGTTTTACTCCTGGCAGGGGTCACCCAAGTCCGCACAGGTACCCCCAGGTGAGGGCCCCATAGACAATATGGGCCTGAGGAGTGGGTGGAACCCTATAGTTTGTAAGATGCTTTAGAACCTTAGCCACCGGCGAGTGTGTACCAATGCTCATGGTAACTGCACAATCCACCCTTGATGCCTTGAGCTACTACCGGGAGATCATTGGTTAAATGCTTTCTTGCCTCATTCATCACTGTAACAACAAACTCTATCACGCCCATCGGCGGACCGTTTGCCTTCAATTGGCTGTGTGTTGGTGTACCCGGAAACGGGGCCTCCCAGTACTGAGGCACAGTTAAGTCCCCGATGTCACTTTATCGGTGTGCAGAGTTGAGAGAGATGGCT
Source organism: Oreohelix idahoensis (assembly GCA_024509875.1). Classification (NCBI taxonomy): domain Eukaryota; kingdom Metazoa; phylum Mollusca; class Gastropoda; order Stylommatophora; family Oreohelicidae; genus Oreohelix; species Oreohelix idahoensis. The sequence continues at coordinate 43,448 of JAMPIV010017781.1, read as the reverse complement.
GAGCCTCACAATCCCCCCCTGTGTTGCAGCATGATGAGAACCCAGCATTGCACACTGAGCTTGGGGGGAATCACTTGGGCACCAGACTTAATACTGGCTCTTGACTGGATGGCCGCATGCAGGAGATTTCTACAATGGAGGGTTGGCAGGTGGTGGGTATCTGGAAGTGGCTCTGTGCAGGACGTGAGGATTCCTTGGGAGAGCCCAGAACCAGAGCACAGCATTGTGCAAGCTCTGCATAGTTGGAGAGCCCCCTGGATGACGGGGAATGCACAGTGTGCTACCCCACCTATCCCCAACTGCTAACTTAGAACCAGAAGTGGGGTCCTCTGTATGCGTGCCAGGCCAGGATAAAATGCCTGGGAAAGAGACTGGAGCTCAGAACTCCCTAACTCAAAGTTGCAGGATGGCAGAAAAGCCATGGGAAAGACAGGGCTATTTTGAAGATAACGCAACCATATTTTCACCATACGAGCTCGGACGCCGCCTCGGTAAACAAGGTCCGCGCAGAGCAGTGACACCCCCAGGCTGCTGCGAATAGTCTACTACTGGGAACATAAACAGATTAGGGATGAGCCCACTCTCCCGTTGAACAGGTGCTAAAGTCGTAGATACTGGGCCAGAAGGCGCACCGGAAACCACAGTATCACGCAACTCGCTTTTTTTTTCTATGGAGAGTACACCGTCAAATAAATCTCGTACTGGTGCTCGCCCTGTGGAGCTCCACCAGGCAGGTGCAGTGCCGGGCTCTGAGCCTCGACAGAGCCCACCCCAGCTACTGGAGGACCCTCTAGACCGTCTTGTGGAGTCAGCAGACGGCGGAGGAGAACTACTGACCAAAACAAAACAGAAAAAGAGAAACCCAGAGTGCCACTTGTCATGATGCACTGGAATGCAGAGGGAGTGAACAGCAAGCAGGCTGGATACAGCAAAAAGACAGAGCTGGAAAACATCTTGTATGAGAAGCAAGTCAGTGTTTGCTGTATCCAAGAGACTCACTTGAAAGCAGATCAAACCTTTAAAATAAGGGGATATCAATGCTTCAGATCCGACAGAAAAGATAGACGAAAAGGAGGAGTACTTACTCTTGTAAGGAATAACATTCCTGCACACGAAAGGAAAACCTTCATGGATGGAGCAGAATATCAGCTGTTGCAGATAAAGGTAGACAAGATGGAAATAGAACTCCTGAACTATTACTGTCCGAAACAACAAACCCCTGAGTCTCAGCTCTATACAGGTACCAGCCACCAACTTTATAGCAGTTGGAGACTTTAATAGCCACTCCCAGAGCTGGGGCTATAACCATCTGGATCACAGAGGTGAAGAGGTTGAAACTTGGCAAGATGATCACTCCCTAATCCTAGTCAATAATGCCACAGATACTCCTACCTTCTACTCCAGAGGATGGCACACAACTTCAACACCAGATCTTGCCTTCTCCACACCAGATATAGCTGGATCTATTAGTAGAAAAGTAGGAGACCAACTAGGGGGAAGCGACCATCGCCCAATCTTTCTTACTGTCCAGAGTGCAACTCTCAGTACAGGCCCAGCCATTACAAGATGGAACTACAAAAAAAGCCAACTGGGGTTTATTCAGGCATCAGGTGAACACGCTGCTGTCTACCCTCAAGGTACAGAACAGAGACATTAATGAAGTGGTAAAAGACTTCAACAGATGCATACTACAAGCTGCAAAAGAAACCATCCCAAAGGATGCCGCGTAACTACATACCATACTGGTCCAGCACACTCCAAGAACGTCAGGAAGCTATGGACAGGGCTAGAAAGGACGCAGAGTCTCAGCCTTCACTTGAAACTCACAACAAATGGAAAAAGGCTGTAGCAGAGTTTCAGAGAACAAAGCTAGAAGAAAAATGGAAAAGCTGGAGAACTAAAACGGCATCGCTGAACCTTGAGAAAGACGGCAGGAAACTTTGGAGATTAGTCAAGTCTCTAAATGAAGAGCGTTCCTCACCTAGGCAGACTATCACATTGGATGAAGGTGGCAAACTTTCAGAGGAAAACAAGCTGCAGACCTGTTTGCTAGAAGATACAGTTCAGAAAGCAACTTACCCATTAACATAGACCATCAGAGAGAGATAAGAAAAGAAATACTGGCAACCATGGGACAGACAGATACTCCTGCCCCAATGAGGGAACCCATCACACTAGGAGAACTACAGAAGGCTATTTCCAAGCTTAAGTTTCCAAAGTCACCCGGCCCAGACAAAATCAGCAACGAAATGCTAGTAAATCTGAGCTCAGCAGCAAAGACAAAACTGCTTGAGATATTCAACCACAGCTGGTTGAAAGGAACGGTACCCCAAGTATGGAGAGAAGCCATCACAATACCCATACTAAAGAAAGGGAAATGTAAGACCGAGGCTGCAAGTTACCGGCCAATCAGTCTCACAAGCTGTGTTGGGAAGACTATGGAGCTAATAGTCAACCACAGATTGAAATGGTATTTAGAGTCTGAGCAGATCCTGGTGCCGGAACAAGCTGGATTTAGAGAATGCTACAGTATAGAAGTCCAAGTTACTTACTTGTCTCAAGCAATAGAAGATGCCTTCCAGGAGAAGAAAAAGGTCCTAACGATTGTCGTGTTTGGTTAGTCACATGGGGCAACTACGACATAAACAGTAGTTTTTTGCCAGGAATGTTGCTCTTCAGTCTATGAGATGGGGCAAATATTAGATATAGGTCTCTAGAAATTGGCTCGTTAAGAACGAAAAAAAGACCTGTTCGAGAGACGGACAAGAAGACAGGAATGCGAATGCTTTCCACTATACAGGGTTCCCTAATAAATTTTGGAAAGAGTTCTTTTTCCCACGACCTTAGCTTCTGCCCTTAGATCCCGTAAAGAAAAAAGCCCCCAACCTCATCTGAGTAGAGAAAGGTTCCTATAGGTGAATATGTAACACCGACAGCACGAGTGATACATTAACAAACTCTTGATAATGATCAACTGATCGTTGGGTTTATTAATGAAATATCCACACATATAGGGTTAGTAATGGTTAGAACGTGATGATGGTGAAAGACGATTCACACAAAACACACAGATGAGATAATAAAATTACAGTTAATTAAGTAATAGTTAATTAAGGATGAACTGGTGTAGAGTGAAATGATGATGTGATATGATACGTGTTACCAAAATGGTGAGTACTCTACACAGTCCATGTGTCTCTAAATGCTTCTCCTAGATATGAGGATTCACATGTATGCATAAAATGTCCCAAGTTGTTATACGTTATGTCGAATGGGGTATCTCTAAGTCGAGGACGTTCTGATGAATACTGTTGTCGTACGGAGAACGCTGACGAGATATTTATGTATATTCCTTCACTGTTTGAGTATATCGCTGTAGTGTGGATCAACAGTTAATAGTTGTCATATGAACAAAAGGTCTGTGGTCTAATCTCCCGACGGTACTGGTCAGACTGGATATCTTCACGAAATGTTAGTGATATGTAGACTCATAATCTTGCGTATGTAGTCGTGATTCATATACTTTCGAGTCTGCTTCATAAAATGCGCTTAAGAGTGTGTTGCACGTGGTATAAATATGCGATTCCTCTTTTGAGCTCTTTTGCTTGACTTCAGATAATAATGATCTTTCGAGTGATTAGAGTTTATGATGACTCTGTATTGAACTTGTGATAACGATGTATTGAACTTGTGATAACTCTGTATTGAACTTGTGAGCAAGCAGTATATGGTGACGAAAAAATGCTGCGTCCACCTTATGACTTGTGGGTGAGACAATATTCCTTTTAAATTGAGGAATGAAAGATGTCCTATGGCGAATTCTGCTAGCCAAATGTCCGTTTTTGATAACTTATTTCTGGTTAGACGTCAGACACGTTGCGTGTAGACTCAGACTTCTGATGAACTGAAGACACACAAAAGTCTTCGTAAGTTTTTCACATTTAACATCACTGGTTGACTTTCATTTAAACTACTGCTCATTATTCATCTCCCTCTCTCTGAGTTCAATTCTAATGATGTTAAATATCTTGTGCATGAGAGTGTGTGCATATGGGAGACTGTGATGATGATAAAGGTGAAATATGAACTATTAATTACCTTCTATCATCCTATCATCTTCTATGAAAATCTTCTGATTTTATTAATCAGTTATGCCAAGAATTATTTGAAACTTTATCTTCCGCACATTTTAGCTGTGAGGTTAAAATAAAACAAAATTAAGAAAAATGTATTAATAAGTAATAAGATCTACTAACCTTCTTTTCCCTTCGCAAAATCCTTTAAGAACACAATTAATCACGGAACTGAATTATCATCCACTCTGAATAAACACGTGTATTAGGCTATGCGTTTTTTGGGTTTGATCTCTTCCTCACAAGGTAAAAACCTGGACTGCCTCACTCTAGTAGATTATGCGGTATTATATATTTCTGGAAGTCACCCTGCCCAAGCTGGGCGTCCAATGTGGTCAACCCACGCTTGTCTGAACCGCGGCCACGTTTTTTCCCTAGGCCTTTGACAAGGTGTGGAAAGATGGCCTCATTGCAAAACTTAGGAGAAGTGGAATCCAAGGCAACATGATGAAATGGATCCAGTCATACTTGCATAACAGGAGAACTAGAGTCACTCTTGACGGTCTGCAGAGCAGAAAAGTGTTGCTCTATTCAGGGGGTACCTCAAGGAGGAGTAATTTCCCCAACACTCTTCCTTGTTTACATCAATGACCTGGTGAAAGATCTCCCTGCAGGAGTGAAAGCTGCCTTATATGCAGATGACCTAGTACTCTGGTGCACTGATGAAAACGTCACCACAGCAAATTATAGAATGCAGCGGGCAGCAGACATGCTAGTGTTGTGGGCAGAGAAATGGCTTATCACAATAAACACAGATAAAACCTCCACAACACTGTTCTCCCTCACCCCCAAGGACAAAGCAGCTAATATACACCTAGGGACAACCGTGATCAAGGAAGAAAGCTACCCCACCTATCTTGGGGTGACATTTGACCAAAGGCTTACATGGAATAAGCATATTGAAAATGCAGAAGGAAAGGCCCAAAGACGACTAGGCATACTCAGAAAATTAGCAGGTACCAACTGGGGAGCAAATTAACGAACTCTAAAGAAGATTTATAATGGAGTAATAAGACCACACTTAGAGTTTAGCTCAGCAGCATGGTCATCAGCTGCTAACTCGCATCTGCAGTCTTTGGACAAGGTGCAAAATCAAGCTCTCAGGCTCATTACAGGAGCCATGAAAACTACACCAATATCAGAGATGCAGAAGGCTGATGGATTACAGACATTGTCCCATAGAAGAGACACAAAAAGCATGATCCAGATGGAAAAGTACAACAGTATGCCAACGCACCCAATGAAGGCAAGACTAGATGATCTGGCATTGGGACGTCTAAAGTGTAGCAGCTTTGTGCATCGGGGAAAAAGACTTAAAAGACAGCATCAAGAAGACCTATCCATGAAGACAACACCACTGAAGCCCACCCTATACCCTGTACCATGGGAGCAGGCCAGCAGTGCCCTCCAAATTAATACATCAGTCAGTGGTCTCACAAGTGGATGTGAGTATAATGATCTGCAAAAACTAACTGCTACATTGAGTATGATCCAAGAAAGCTATCCCGATCAATCATGGATACATGCCTATACAGATGGATCAGCAACTAATGCTGTTAGGAATGGAGGTGCCGGTAGCTTTATCTCATATCCTGACAACCACTATGAGACTAGGCACATTCCCACTGGTAAATTCTGTTCCAACTATACAGCTGAGGATCAAGCTCTAGAGCAGGCTGCAAATATGATTTATAACACCAACTCTGACTGCCACCAGGTAGTCATCCTCACAGATGCACTGTCTGTCCTGCAAGCTCTCAAGGGTGGTAAACTCCCGCATCTGAGAAATGAACTAAAAAAGGTAGCTGCCAAAAAGAGAACCATACTTCAGTGGGTACCATCTCATTGTGGTGTACTCGAAAATGAAAAGGCAGATAAACTTGCAAAAAAGGGAGGAGAATGTGAACAAGAAGATAATGAAGTCACATACTTTGAGAAAAAGAGAGCTATCCAGACTATCAGAAGAGAACAGAACCAACCCAAAGACGACTACCACACTCTTGACCGGCAGGGACAGATAACTATTTTTCGCCTCAGGACAGGGCATAACAAACTGAATAAACACATGTACAAGCTATGATTGTCTGCTTCACCACTGTGCACATGTGGATTAAACGAACAAACTGCTGAGCATGTTCTACAGGATTGTCCTCTGTATGACCAGTTAAGAAAGATATACTGGCCCAATGACTCAACACTAAACTCAAAGCTATATGGAGCTAAAGAGGAACTTCAAACAACAGTTGAATTCATCATGAGAACTCGTCTGACGGTGTAAACATCAAAGATGCGATCGCAAGAAGAAGAAGAAGGAGTCAAAAATGACATTGAGAGAAATCTGCTGAGAAAGAAAAGATTCAAATTATGTTAGTTGGACACATGCGTTTGCAGAGAAACAACCTGACTTTTTGGCACCTCCCTCCTTGTGCCAGGGTGACCACCCACCCCTGCCTTCTCTGTTCTATACACTGGTGTGGGGATTTGATCTGTGTGTCTTGGATTAAAATCTGAACAGAAAACATGAATTTGCAAGATCATATGAATTATGTAGACAATTAAATCTAAAACTACAGATACTATATATCTTAATTATAAGTTATTAGAGATTGGGAGCCGCGCTAGCGTAGTGATTACCACACCGCTCTAGCGACCGGGTGATCCAGGATCAAACCCGGGCGACTGCATTTGAGGATTTTTAATCGACCGGGATTTGGACTGGATTAACTCGAGACCTGGTGAGAACATTTGAAGGAGTGTCATCCACCAGGGATTGGTGGCTCCTGAGTATCTACCTGAATGGCGAAGGACACCTGTCTCTGTACAAGAAAAAAAGGGATACTCACGTAAAATCAATGTCAGGTTAGACATTAATAATAACCTGAGATTTCGCCTCGAGTATTAGCGGGCATACGAAAAAAAAAAATTAGAGATTGAACAGGATTTTTTTTTTTTTAATTAACTTAACAGAAATGCTGAGCCCCTCCTTGCCATTTTTTTAACTGATATTTGATTGGTTGTTTCATTCAGTTGCACATTAGCAATCATATCATACCATAATGATCTTTATTTTTTTCTGCAATCAGAAATAAAATCATTTCTTCTTCTTCATACATACTCAGACGTCGTCCACTTGAATGTTCTCAAAGTAAGTAGTAATCAGTTTTTTTTCTTCTTCTTCCTCGTTCATCCTGAAAAGGACGTTGGTTGCGTTGTGTCTGTTTACGCTGGAGCTGTGATATCTGCACCTTTCGGTCGACACATCTGACTTCAGCATGGCATTTTTTGGGACTGGGTTTCCCTTCCCTCTGCGATCCCTACTCTCTCAGCCAGACTGCAGTGATGCAGACTGTTTCCAGGACCACCACGTGGAGGTGGAGTAGGGTCTTGATCAGCTCTGGTTCGCTGATCCTGATGCAAGCAGTCAAGCTATGGGTCGCTGACTGCATTCTCTATTGCTGCATCTTTCGGTCCCATAATCAGTTTGAGGCTATTTGAATCCCCGTAAAGCTTTTGCACAAAAGTAGCTGGCGTTGGCCTTACACGCTTTCTCTGTACCGCATATAAGGGGCAACTTTAAAGCAGATGTTCAGCAGTCATTTTATCAGTGCCACAGTTACACTGATTGGTAGTTCCTATCTTTAGCTTGTTGAATAGATGGTATTGCAATCTGTTGTGGCCAGTGAGGAGGCTGAAGATTACCCTTGTTCTCTTCTGGAGCATGTAGAAAGCATTTAAAAAGCTTATATCTTCTTACATGTGTGTCTGTGCTTATTTTTTGGGGGGTGATTTTTCATGTTTCAGAGACATATTATAGAACTGCTTTGGCATTTGCATTGAAAATTCTTGTTTTTGTTTTTTGATAGGGTTTCTTTGGTTTTGGATAGAAGGCCAAGGTCGCTATTCGCTGCACTGTAATATTCCTCTAGATGATTTATTTATGTTCTAGTTGTTATTCAGTTTGTTTTATTGTTCTGAAGGTCTGTTTATATTTGTATGTGTTTAATAATGGTTGCAGGTTTATTTATGACAGTCTATATGTTTCTTGGCAAATCTGCTACTGTAGAGCTATTGGAAAGGCAAGCAAGTGATTCTGTAAAGTTTCATTATTTTTTTTTAAGTTTTCATCATTTTGTTATGGCACACTTTGTTTACCCAAGACACAATTTCCGTTCGTTATATTAGCACGCGTAACAAAATTAAAATACTCCTAATGTATAAGACAGAGTAAATGTGTTGAGCTGGATTCCTCACAAAAGACTCTTATTTCTAATGATGGAACAACAAAAACAATTTTATTCTGTTTCCGAGTTTTAGCAAGAAGCAAATTAATAAAACACATTTTCCTTTTCCAATATGATGCACCAAGAAATAATAGTCCAACTCATCCTTTTTTAATGTGTTTAACACTGTTTTTTGTAGCACATTCTTTTTTAATGTGTTTAATACTGTTTTTTGTAGCACATTCTTTTCAAGCATATATACATTGTTGCTTGTAAAAAATAAAGAAACATGTTTATTATTTTTTGTGATACATACTTCTTATGTAAAAAACATATTGATTGTATGGAGCTGATTTTTAAAAACAAAAGTTTATACTTTCGGTAAGACCCAACCCATTCAACCGTGACACACGGATGATGTTGGTTATATTAGGACACATGTCCAAAAAAAGTTTATTCAGCTATATTTAATATTGTTTTTTCCAAACATTCTTTTACTTTATAATAGCCATAACTGCTTATCAAAATGTCATTAAAGAATTGGCCAGAATGTATGTAATAATTAAAATATATCATGTTCTTAATCAAAATCCAGGTTATGATGAATGTAAGCAGGAGTATAATGGAGGCTTCCAGAGTCATGATGCTAATGCTGAGGTGGGATGTTGCATGCATCATTGTTTAGACAAACTATATTAGACAGTTAATTAACATTATATGTTGTATGTATCATTGTTTAGACAAACTATATCAGATAGTTAATTAACCTTGTATGTTGTATGTACCATTGTTTAGACAGACTATATCAGATAGTTCACCCGTGTGTTACCTGGGGCCAAAAAGGGGAGCAAAGAATAGTAACACTGTTACCTGCCATGCATGTTGTAGAGAGCAACTAAGGAGGGTTGGGCATGGGGCTGGTTACCCCATCCTGTAAAAAATTTAATCCACAAAAAACTTCAACAAACATGGACAAGCCAATTAAGGAAAATAAAATACAGCCATCTAAGACAGGGAAATGTCCTCTCACAGGAAGGTGTATGATGCAACACAGAGAAAGCCAAAAGGAGTCTGTGTTACTAACTAGCCTTATTTCTTCTAGGAAAACTTCCAGATTTGGCACCTGAAATGTTCGGACATTAAACAAACAAGGGAAAGTGGCACAAGTAGCAGCAGAAATGAGGGAATTTAAAATTAAGGTTCCTGGAATGTGTGAAACAAAGTGGAAGGGGTTAGACAAGAAGAAACTCATCACAGGTGAATTGGTGCTATCCTCAGGACATGAAGATGAAAGTTCACGCCACAGTGAAGGGGTAGCTCTTATGTTATCTAAAGAAGCACAGAAAGCACTCATTGAATAGGAAGCTGCTGGACCCAGAATAATAACAGCTACTTTTAAAACAGCTAAAAAGAAAAAAAAATGTTAATGTCATCTAATGTTATGCACCAACTAATGACAAAGAAGAGTCTGTGAAAGAAGCATTTTATACTAGACTGCAGGAAATTATGGAAAAAGTAAAAAGAAGAGACATCACAATTTTGATGGGCGACATGAATGCAAAGATAGGTACAGTCAACACCGGATTTGAAGAAATCATGGGAAAACATGGGCTAGGAATAATGAATGATCAGCCTTATAAAAGTGCCTTGTACAACATCCTGAGGGAGCAATATTCCCACTCTTTCTTTGTCTCATCAGAGACCCCAGACTCTACAAGAGGCCTTATTAGACATGCTTGTTTGTTCTTTGTCTCATCAGAGACACCAGACTCTACTAGAGGCCTTATTAAACCTGCTTGTTTGTTCTTTGTCTCATCAGAGACTCCAGACTCTACAAGAGGTCTTATTAGACCTGCTTGTTTGTTCTTTGTCTCATCAGAGACCCCAGACTCTACTAGAGGCCTTATTAAACCTGCTTGTTTGTTCTTTGTCTCATCAGAGACCCCAGACTCTACTAGAGGCCTTATTAGACCTGCTTGTTTGTTCTGTCAGTGTTTGATATATTTACTTATTTTGTACACAAATAATTCAAATGTTTTTTTTTTGTGTTTGAAAGTTCACTGTGACCTTATAGGGTCTTATTTCATGCAGTAAATAATTTGTCTATGTGTATGTTTATCAGTGTGTACATGAGCATTTGTCTGTGCATGTATACATACACAAAAATCTCAGTCTTCAACTCCAGTGTCAAGGCCGTTCAATTATAGAGATCAAGTTTATAGCATTCTGAAATGCCCAGAGTAAAAGAGTTTTTGGGAGATTCAAAAACACACACAGTAGAGAACTGGATACTATAGACAAAGATATGAGTCAGTCATGGAAACACCTTGACGTGATAGTGTATGACAAGAGGAGTTGGCAGACATCATGGAGACACCATGACCTGATAATATATGACAAGAGGAGTTGGCAGACATCATGGAGACACCTTGACCTGATAATATATGACAAAAGGAGTTGGCATACATTATGGAGACACCTTGACCTGATAATATATGACAAGAGGAGTTGGCATACATCATGGAGACACCTTGACCTGATAATATATGACAAGAGGAGTTGGCATACATCATGGAGACACCTTGACCTGATAATATATGACAAGAGGAGTTGGCAGATATCATGGAGACACCTTGACCTGATAGTATATGACAAGAGGAGTTGGCAGATATCATGGAGACACCTTGACCTGATAGTATATGACAAGAGGAGTTGGCAGACATTTGCTGAAGGCCTAAGCTCTTGAGGGAGCTACAAGTGATAATGATGATTTGTCATAAATGCCAGGATTGATCCAAATTTGTTTCAGACTGATTGTGATGACAGCTGCACTAAAACTGAGATACAGTATACTGACTTCTTGGACATGTCACAAAGTCAACAACAGTTGTGCTTATTTGGAGATGAGAAGGGTATGTGTATAATAGCAATGTTATTATTTTAAATTTGTATTTTGGCTGCCCAAGTTGACATGATTTCAGTATCTGTACAGTATGACATTTGGTTTGGTTTAAGGACTATCTTCATTACACATGGACAATGCTATCAGTGCTCTGATCCCCTCCCTTAGATCACACAAGGAGTATCTCAGCACAGTGCATGAATTATGTAGCACTGGCAAGAATCCCAATGTGTGTATATAATATATAGGAATCACTACTACTACTTAGTCGTTCCCCTTCTACCGTGAGGTGTAGAGGTTTGGAAGAGAGAGTGCCAGATTATCCTATTGGCTGTCTTCCTCCTGGCCTGGTTCCATTCTAGTCCTCGGTCCTTCAAAGATTGTCTAATGTTGTCCTCCCAGCGGACTCTGGGTCGTCCTGGAGGTCTGGATCCCTGGCTCTTTGTTTCCCATGCTTGTCATGGTAGCGATCTTCTCCAATTCTCCAATTCTGCAGACATGGCCAAACCATTTTAGGTGGGACTGTTCTACTTGGGTCTGCAGGGGGTGGGATTAAGGCCTTGACATATCGTCTGGTTGCGGACCATGTCTCTTTTTGTTACTTCAACCACCTTCCTCAGATACCTCATTTCTGAGGTTTGGATCTGGCTTTTGTGGGTTGTAGTCATTGCCCATGACTTGCATCCATATGTCAAGACTGTATAGAAATCAAAAATTCTATAAATAATTTTGTGGTGGGTAGGTTTCCTAATTTTTAAATTTTGCTAGGGCAGCGGCTTTTATGATTTCCAACTGCCGTGGGATTTTTAACGTGCGTGCGTAACTTGCACATGGGACCTTCAATTTTTTTGCCTTTATCCGAGAAGGCTAGGCATCCGATCTCACTAACCATGAGACCAGGGGGGAGTATGACGTAATTAGGACCACTGGTTCTGAAAAAAAATATTTCAATAAATTATAATCGCTCAACTGGGATTCGACGAACCCAGTACATCTTGAATATGAGGTGGGCGCCATACCTCTGAGCCACTCCAACCCCCTCCGACATTTAATACTAAGCAGTGAGTTGGCCTTTCTTAAAAATTAAATATGTTTACAAATTTTAATTAAACTTGCTTAATGTATAAATAATTGAGATAGACACTGTTAATGCAGTAACAAGGGAAGTGTCACACTCTCAGTCCATGCTTTAAAGCTTCAAAATGGATGTCTGTTGCATGAATAGAAAACATTTATAGAAGCCTTGAATCTTCAGAAGCTGGTGTAAATCTACTGTACAAGTTATTCAGGTGTATGCCATGGCAGTAAGAGTGCTGACAGACTAGCTTCATGTGCACCCAGAGTGGGAACACTGGTCCTGCACAAAGGAGATATACTGAGGACAGTTAATGATCATCTGTTAGAAAACAACACTGGAACAGATGAATCAACAAGGCTAAGATAGCTGGAATGTGGTCCCAAACATAAGACTAGCAGTTATGATGCATGAGAGGATACATCTGACATGTATACAGTTGGGATGCTACAGTACAGTAAGCATTCATATATTTCAGCATCTGCAAAGGGAGACTTAGGACCAATGGGTTTGCCTGGATTGCAATGATGTCCATCCTGAATAATAATCACATCTTCTTCTTTGATCCTTAGCCACAGACTGTCAAAGCAGTCAGTGGCCATCACTTCTGGTGGCATCTTGTAGAGCAGCAACAAATTGTTTCCACTTTGTTCAGTCATCAGCCATCCTTCGTAATGTGCTTCAACTGTGGTTCATTTGTTTTTGGTCGGCCTCTGTTTTGCTTTCCTCTGGGGGTCCATAGCATAGTTGTTCTTGTAATAGTATCAGGGTCCCTTCTGAGGATGTGGCAAACCCAACTCAACAATCTACCAGCTATGATGGTATGCATGTCCTCATTAAAAAAAAGGTAAAGGATCCCGTTACATGCCCATTGAGGCATATTGGGAATATGGTGTTAGGACCATATTTTCTTGACCATCAGCACACTAGGGGTGATGTGGTCAGCGTCACGCCGGCCGCCTTAACCACTATGCTACTGTAGCTCCCATGTCCTCATGGTTACTCCAAATTAATTATTGGTTGGTGATGGTATTCGACCAAAAGATTCAGTGAATTTTCCTTAGGAACTCCACCTATGCCGGTCCCAAGCCCGGATGAAAAAGGAGGAGGGCGGCCTGCATGGAGGCCGTAAGGAGGCAGCCCCTCCACCATGCAAAGGCACAACAGGCCAATCACCTGTTTGCTTTAAATCATGATTACGAGCAACACAAGAGAGAAAACTGGACTGATTCTAAAGGCGACGAACTGGAACGGACTACGGACTACGACTTATGGAACTTGGAACACAAGAAGTATAAATGGGAAGGAAGAGGAGCTGGTGGAAGAGATGAGGAAAGCAAAATTAGAAATCCTGGCTATAACGGAAACAAAGAAAAAAGGACAAGGAGTCATGGATCTTGATGGCAACACGCTGCTCTACAGTGGTGTACCCATATCTGAAAGAGCTAAAGGGGGCGTGGGTTGCATTGTGGCCCAAAATCAAAAAGATAGTATCAAGGGATGAAACTTTGTCTCGGAGCGCATTATGGTTGTAAAACTAAAAGAAGGAGAAACCATAGTCAACCTGGTCATAGTGTATGGGCCAAATGAGGATGAGAGAGCAGAGGTCAAGGAGGAATTCTTCGAGCTGCTTCAAAGGACAGTGGGATGACTGCCTAGATGAAGTTATCATGCTCGGAGATTTTAATGCCAGAGTTGGAAATGACCATGCTAGATGGGGTGGAGTTATCGGAAGATATGGAGAAGATACTCTCAATGACAATGGACAGCGACTCCTTAGATTCTGCAGTGAGCAGAATCTGATCATTACAAACACAAAGTTCCCCATAAGCGCATACATGCATACACTAGATGTGAACCAACCAAGAATGAGAAGTCAGTGATCGACTATGCCATTGTTCGGAGAAGCTCATTCAAATATGTCCGAGATGCAAGAGTCTGGAGGGGGCCAGAGATTGGAAGTGATCACTACCTGCTAACAATCAAACGAACAACTGAAAGAGTTGCTCAGCCTAGGAACTGCCCAACATCACGCAAGAAACCAAGTAAACGAGCAGGAGAAATGAGCATTAGGACCTACAAGCTGAGAGAGCCAGAAATTAAGACCAGATATCAGGGGCTTATTGCTACAGCAGTGAGCAACACAGAAGAACGCCCTGATGACTTGGAAACCCTCTGGAATAAATTCAAGGATATCATAAAGACAGCTGCTGCAGAAGCATGCGGTGAAGTCCGACTTGGGAACAAGAGAAAGAGGACACCTTGGTGGACAGAGGAAGTCAAAGAGAAAATAAGAGAGAGAAAATGGCATGGAAACAATACTTAGGAGCTAAAAACACAACAGGACAAATGGAAAAATATAGAGAATATGTGACACTCAGAACAGAAGCAAAGAACAAAGTGCTAGCAGCAAAACAGAAGTCCTGGGAAGAATTTGGAGAAAAGCTAGAAAAAGATGCACAAGAAAACCAGAAATTGTTCTATAAGACCCTAAAGAACATGAGGAAGGAAAACAATGCCCTCTCAAATTTATAAAGGACAAACAAGGCAAATTGCTTACTGCCCCGAAGGAAGTAATGGAAAGATGGAAAGAATATTTCTCAGAACTCCTGGATGGTGAGCATGGTGAAGCATCAGAAATGATAACCACCAGCACAGAAGAGAAAACCAATGATGGTGAAGATGACATAAAGATGGAAGAACTGAAGGCAGCACTGGAGAAAATCAAGATGGGCAAAGCAGCAGGGCATGATAGTATAACACCAGAAATGGTTAAGTACATGGGAGCATCAGGCGACCTATTACTCTTAAGGGTCCTACAGGCAGCATGGTGCAACAAGACCATACCAAAGGATTGGGAGATTGGCATCATAACACCAATTTTCAAAAAGGGTGACAATCGACAATGTGGAAACCATAGAGGCATATCCCTTCTCAGTGTCCCTGGTAAAATCTACTCTAGAATCCTAGAGCAGAGACTCTGACGCCTAGCTGAGCCACAATTGGATGAGGTCCAATGCGGATTCCGAGCAAACCGAAGTACTCAAGACCTAATCTTCACACTCAGACAGCTGAGTGAAAAGGCCCTTGAGTATAAGAGTGAGATCCATCTTTGTTCATAGATCTGGAAAAGGCGTTTGACAGGGTCCCCTGGAGCAAACTTTGGGACTGTTTGGCAAGGAAGAATATTCCAGCACCTTGATTCATGCTATACAGAGCTTCTACAAGTCTTGCAGAAATTATGTGAGGACAGCAAACCATAAGTCAGAAGAGTTCAGGACCACCACTGGTGTAAGACAAGGTGATATCCTATCACCTTACCTCTTCATACTCCTTATGGACGATGTCATCAAAGCATGTAAGGAGAGAACAAGAAAGTATTCAGTGGGGTACTGGAAGATGAGACAGGTCTATATTTCAGAACTGGCATTTGCTGATGATGTTGCCCTGATTGCTAAATCAGAGGCACATCTCCAATCCAACCTGCAAGTCTGGAAGGAAGAGCTGGAGAAGAGAGGGATGGTCATAAGCAGCTCTAAAACAAAATCCATGGTGATATCATGAGAAGAAAGAAGACATCAGATTAAGCTGGGAGAACAGGTCCTGGAGCAGGTCGACCACTTTAAATACCTCGGAGCTATTATAGACCGAAAGGGAGGCATCAAAGAAGAGTTGGCCACTCGAAAAGCAGCAGCCGGGAGACTTTTTCAGGCCATAAATCGAGGATTCCTCAGCAAGAGAGAGGTTGGTAAGAAAACGAAGATGGCTGTATACCGCTCCACCTATGTCCCAGTCTTGACATATGGATGCGAGTCATGGGCAATGACTACAACCCATAAAAGCCAGATCCTAGCCTCAGAAATGAGGTATCTGAGGAAGGTGGTTGAAGTAACAAGAAGAGACATGGTACGCAACCAGATGATACGTCAAGGCCTTAAATCCTACCCCCTGCAGACCCAAGTAGAACAGTCCCAATTAAGATGGTTTGGCCATGTCTGCAGAATGGGAGAAGATCGGCCATAACGACAAGCATGGGAAACAAAGACCCAAGGATCCAGACCCCCAGGATGACCCAGAGTCCGCTGGGAGGACAACATTAGACAATCTTTGAAGGACCGAGGACTAGAATGGAACCAGGCCAGGAGGAAGACAGCCGATAGGATAGTCTGGCGCTCTCTCTTCCAAACCTCTACACCTCACGGTAGAAGGAGAACGACTAAGTAAGTAAGAATTTTCCTTAGGCAGATTGTGTGGAAGAAGGACAGTGTCAGACAACTATTTATACTGTGGATTTCAATACAGGATAAATATGTACTCTTTGGCTCATCATCTAAGGATACGACCACAGCATACAATAGCTGACAATAATTAAACATAACACCTGTAACAGGTAAGTTAGCTCTTTTTAATGATCCACTGCACACAATCAAGCCCCACACAGCTCATAATACATATGAAATACACTGACCATAAATGATAATACAGCTTGCATTAATAACCACCTAATAAATAAGTATAATACCCACTGGTATGGCCATCCTGAATGGACATCACAATGACTTTCGCCCACCGGCGAACTTATGTACTTAGACTAGGCAAAAAACTAAATCATACATGACTCACATCACCGATCTACCAAAAGTGCAGCTAGAAAAATACATTAGCATTCTAGCAAAATGCACCACATCCAAAAAATCACATGGAGAAAACGCCAGCACCAAATCAGAACGATGATGGCAACTCACTACAGCAAAACGCTGACAGGGAACAAATACACAACCTCCCCGGTCGATTGCCAGAAAGTCAACTCACCTTTTGCGCCAGAATTTGCGTCCACTTTCTTTCCCGGTCACCTGACCAAACGGGTTTTTTATTCTATCAGTGTGGCCACTCACACAGTGACCAACATAATATTTTGTCGAACATATATACTGTGACAGACAGTTTTGACTTGCCCTTCTCTGTTACTCTTCAGCGTTCCACATCATAGAGAAACACAGAAAGTACACAGCTGTCATATAATCTTAATTTGGTGTTTGTGCTGTACTGAGAAGACATCCAGATGTTGTTGATACTAGCAAAAGCTGTCTTGCTTTATTCATTCTGTTGTTATTGTCTTTGCTTGTTCTGCCCTCTAGTGTTACTATGCATCCTAATTAAGTAAATGTGCCTGTCTGTTCTATCTTCTGGTTCCTTATTGTTAATGGCTCAGGATTGCCCACATTGAGTGTCATGACCTGTTGTTTTCTTCAGATTGATGTTCAGACCTACCTGCTGGCTATAGTTACTCAGTCTGTCAGTTTTTTCTTTGATGTGTTGATGTGAATGTGTGAGTAGTGCAATGTCATGTGCTTATTCCAAGTCTTCTAGTGTAGAAAATGTCCATCTAATTCCTCATTGACTGCCCTCTGTTGTCTTGCGCATCACCCAGTCTATGTAAAAAATATAGTTGTTGCTAAGTGGCATCCTTGTCATACTCCTGTCTTCACCTCAAAAGTTAGGGTGCTCAATCCAACACTGCATGTAAAGTTAGAATAGAGGCTTTTTATGATGGAAACAATGCAGCTGGGAAGTCCATAAGCCCTCAGTATTTTACTTATGCTGTCTATGTGTATGCTTTCAAAAACCTTTTCAAAATCAACAAATTTAATGCTCTATAATGTTCCTGAGGGTGAATATATGATCTGCACATCTTCTGTTCTTTTTGAATCCTCTTGTTTTGTCCTCAGTTTATGGTCTACTACTTTTGAAATTCTCTGGATGATTATTCTGCCAAGTATTTTACTGGGAATTGAGGGGAGACAAAAGATATAACAATATAACATCATGCAACTTAATATCTTTTCTGTTTGTTTGCAGTTGGTCCAGCAGCTCTGAGTTTCACCTTCAGTCTTGCTACTACTAGGTGATGATCACTTCCCACATTGACACCTTTTCTTACTTTCACATCTCATAATCTTTCTTTTCAGAAAGAAAACAGAAGCAAAGTAACACAGGTTAAAGCAACTATGTAGCGAACAGTACAGTCAGCTGGACAAGGAAGTTAAACGCCAAACCCGAGCCATTAAAAGGAATTTCCTAGACAATGTTGCAAGACAGGCAGAAGAAGCAGCACTGAGAAGTGAACAAAGCACAGTACACAAAATAACTAAATTCATCAGCGAAAACGAGGTGCAAACAATATTACCTTAGTAAGAGATAAGCAAGGAAATCTCATCACGACAGCAGAGGGACAGGAAACAAGATGGGCAGAGCATTTCAGAGAAACTCTGAACAAGGAACCACCAGAGACACAATTGAATGTTCTTGAGGCTGAAAATGATCTAGATGTTAATATAGACATTCCATGAAAAAAAGAAATCATCACAGCAATCAAAGTGTTAAAGAGTGGAAAAGCTCCTGGCCATGATAACTTAAATGCTGAGCTATTTAAGACAGACCCTGAGCTAGCAGGCGAACTATTAGACCCACTATTTGCACAAGTCTGGAAAACAGGGACAACACCAACAGAGTGGAACAAAGGAATAATTGTCAAATTGCCCAAGAAGGGAGATCTTGCAGACTGCAATAATTAGAGAGGAATCACTCTTCTCTCAGTTCCCAGCAAAATACTAGGCAGGATAATTATAGTAATTATACAGAGAATTTCAAAAGCAGTAGACTACAAACTGAGGAAAGAACAAACAGGATTTAGATAGAACAGAAGATGTGTAGATAATATATTTACCCTCGGGAACATTATAGAGCAGTGCTCAGAATGGCAAAGACAGCTGTACATTAATTTCGTTGATTTTGAAAAGGTTTTTGACAGTATACATAGGGACAGTTTATGGAAAATACTGAGGGCCTATGAAATTCCAAGCTGCATAGTGTCAATCATAAAAAGCCTCTATTCCAAATTTACGTGTATTGTTGGGCAGAGCAACCTAACCTTTGATCACCAGACAGGAGTACGACAGGGATGCCCCCTTATCAACCACTCTATTTTTAACAGTCATAGATTGGGTGATGCGCCAGACAACAGAGGGCAGTCCAAGAGGAATAAGATGGACTACATTTTCTACATTGGAATATCTGGAATATGCAGATGACATTGCACTACTAGCACATTCACATCAATACATCAGGAAAAAACGGATAGACTTAATAAGTATAGCCAGCAGGTGAGCTTGAACATCAATTTAAAGAAGTCAGAGGTCATGACGCTCAATGTGAGCAGCCATGAGCCCAGATCAGTAAGGATCAGCAAACTTGGTTACAGACAGCCACCTTCACATACCTAGGATACATAATAACAGAACCATACATCGCCACTCTCGGAGATGAAAAAATGTACAAAAGTCCAAAACCCTGTACAAAGACCGGCAAAACTTGCACAAAGACTGAAAAAAAAACATATCAAAAGAGTTAAATGGTTGTAAAATATTTTCAATGTACAGTGGGCTGCATTATAAATGAGGCACAGGGGACTTTGCCTTTTAAGCAGGTCTTCACTTATTTTAAAACCCAAACAATAAATGTCTGAGTTTATTTTACACTGTAAAAATAATGTGATGGTGTCTGTCATTTAGTCTTTTTTCTGTGCTTAATTATCACTAACAGACTGGAAAATCTCTGGAGAGTCACAATCGGACCTTATAAAAGAACTTGAGACAACACGTGATAAGGGAATGGGTTAGAAAAACCCAGTGTACAGAAATTAGTAGTACAGGGTGTACACATCTGAATACACAAAAACCGTGTACAGATTATGGGTAAAACCAGTAGCATGTGGTATGTATGAAACACCAGAAGTGGCAAGCAAATCACCACAATCATAATCAGAAGAACCAAAGCCAAGATCTCCATTTTTTAGCCTCAAGCACCCTCAGGAAGTCCAACTCAGTACAGCACAAGCACAAGCAAGAGATAGATTATATCAGAGCTGTGTAGCTCTTCTGATGTCTTATCTCTATAGTGGCAGAATGCAGAACGTTACAGAGAAGCTGACAATGCTTGAGCTATTGTCCCTCTTTTTCGTCACAACATGCCTCGAGTAGAAAAGAACAACCTTTTTGAATCCCTTATCTGCTAGCGTCCGACAAGTACCGAGACTCACCAACCAATTATCTGCTTACTCGAGCAAGCAAAGAGACATGCACACCATCATAGCTGGCAGACGCTGGAATTCTGATTGGGTGGCCATGATCCTCAGAAGAGACTATCCATTGTGAGCCATCACAAAGAAACAGCGATGACTATGACCCCTGAAAAGGAAATGCGAAAAGAGAGGCCGAACCAAAAACAAACTTGAGGCGGAGGACTTGTGGAGGCTGATGATGCAAAGAATGAACCAGAGTTGTTGGGAACACTGTAACGAAGATTGGGCCAACTGCGACCGTTGGCAAAAGTGGAATCAATTAGTTGTTGCCCCTACAAGAACGCCACTGGCATGATGGCATGACTGCTTTGCGGTCTGCAGATAAGACCAAATAAGTCATCTTATAATGCATGCTCATCTACCTGTCATGAGAGGTTAATTTTGTTTTGGATGAATAGGGGAGATAAATAAGTGTATCAGATGAAGCTAAGTATAGCTGCAGTTACTAGTTTGGTCTTAAAAGTAATACCTCAGTATTAGAAATAAGCACTGGTGTATATTTGTCATAGAAATAAGCATGGTTGTATAGTTGTCATTAGAAACAGAAAGCAAAGTACCCCGGTTAAAGCAACTATGTAGCGAACAGTACATTCTGCTTGAACATAAGAAAGTAAATGCCAAACCCACGCCAACAAAAGGAGGGAATTTCCTAGACGATATTGCAAGACTGGGCAGAAGGATGGGCTGCACTGAGAAGTGAACAAAGCACAGTATGACAAAAATAACTAAATTCTTCAGCAAAAATGAGTTGGCAAACATTATTACCCTTAAGTAGCTTTCCCCTTTGTTGATAGAAGCCATCCTTGACCTCTTCATTGCTGTTATTTGTTGTGCATAGCATTGTACTTATATTGTAGTGTTGATGAATCTCCCTCTCAGTCTTGTTCTTATCAGTCCTGTTGTTGATGGGTTTCCATTCCAGTAATGGACCTTTCAAATCAACTGGCTAGAGTGCTCCAACAGCTGAAAGATGTAGAGAATACAGAAGACTATTGGCATCAAATCAAAACTGAATGGAATGAGACATATGAAGAAATACTGGGGAAATGGGAACTACAACAAAAAGCATGGATAACAACAGAAACCATCAAACAGATAAAAGTACAGTTAATAAAACACAAGCAAAACCACCAGAAGTTCCAAAGCCAAGGCTCAAGAAGTGTACACAGAAGCAAACAAAGAAGTATCAAAATGAGACAAGAGGAAGTATATTGAGGAGAGTTGGCAAGAGAGGCAGAAGAATGCTGCAGCCAAAGGAAATATATGAGAAACTGTTATAGCAGCACAAATAAGCTAACAGGGAAATACAAGCAAACAAGGTGCCTCATAAAAGACAAAAATGGAAAACTGCTCAGCAATATACAAGAGCAAATGAAGAGGTGGACATAATATTTGAGGACCTTCTCAATAGACCAGCTCCACAAAAACCCCCTGGACATCCAGCCGAGCAGAAGAAAGAGCTACAAATTAACAGTGAAAGACCAAAACGAAGGAAGAAATTAAGAAAGCCATAAAGCTTCTAAGAGATGAAAAAGCGCATGGACCTGATGGCATTCCATCAGATATCAACACAGCTACAGATAGTGTTATATAAATTTGACTTGTATGCCAGTCTGTGAACAGTAAGAGTATAACCACAGAATGGGCATAAAAGGATATCTGGTTAAGTTTTCTAAAAGTTGGAAATTTACAAAAATGCACAAAATTATAGAGGAATAATGTTACTATCATGCAAGGAAATGGTATTAAACAGGATTTATCCATGAGAAGATTAAAAGAGTCGTAGATCAATAAACTGAGAGATGAACAAGCAGGTTTTTGACAAAACATGTATATGTGCTGAGTCCAGTTTTCCACTTTTTGTCTTTATCGAGTTTGCAACAAAGTTTGGAATGTATTTCACCACTGTAACATCGGCTTATTTGTGACTGCTTATACCAAAGTTCTCTACAGTATAGACAGAGAATCCACTTTGAAATTGCTGCAGGCATCTTTGGAGTCTCTTGCCTAAGATCCTCATTATACTTCTTCTAAAGAAAACTTTTAAAGATATGACATGCAAGTTTGCTTCATGAAGGTAAAGCCAACAGTGAGCCATTTGGCTTTGGAACTTAGGGTTTTGCTTGAACTTGGATGCCTCTTGTCTCCCATTTCTTTTTTACTACGAATAGATCTGGGTAATGAGGTTCCATCAATTTCCCACACATTTCACACAGCAATGGAATCCTTTCAGTGACTTGATCGACAAAGCAGATTGGATGATGCTGACATTTTCAGCTGTTGGATGACTCTAGCTCAGTTGTCTCTGAACCGTCATCAGATGGCTGGCACCAATTGAACAAAACACTATGATGAGGAGGGAACAGCCCTGACGAGGTCTGATTCTACAACAAGGGACAAAGGCACTACAATGCAATGAGGAACAAATAACTGCAGGTCATGCATAGGACAAGGATAGCTCTTATCAAGAAACACCAAAGCCAAGGATGTAGAAGTTTACACATATTTTTGCAGCAATATAACCACACTCTAGGAGGGGCATGACAAGTGCTATCTACCAACTAAGAATCCTGAAAGCAGATAGCATTTTCCTTGCTATTGAAATTAATCTCTGGAGATTCATGGGTAACATCGGATACCAACCTCGAACCATACGACAAGTCTCAACTCAAATGTGAAGTTCCAGTCCTACATGTTGGCTCTGAGACATGGGAGACTTTGCAACAAACAGACAACTAACACAGTGCTTATTTCTTTGACCAAATATACACCAGGTGCTTGCATAGTATTCTAGATGAGGTACTTGATCTTTTAAGACCAGCCACTAGTCAGACGGGCAGTCTAGTGGCTTACATCATCTGATACACTTTTTTGATCGTCGGTAAGGCATCAACAAATTGATACCAACGTTACTCGATCTCATGGCCAGGTAGATGGAGGCATTGCATTAGAAGATGCACCATCTCTGGATCCTTAGATGCGACCGGTCAAAGCGTCCACAGTGGCCATTCAGGGCCCAGGGGCGTCTTGTCAGGGCAACAAAACCTAAATTGGATTCCACTTTGCAGTTGATACGGTGGCTACATCCTTCGTTCCGGTGCCCCAAACTCTGGGTCTCATTCTGTGGACATGGCTTAGCCAGCTCCATGCGTCCTGCCAGCCAGAGTTTGTTTTTGGTCCAGGCTTGCTTGCTTTTGAGTAACGATCTTGGTCCTCGTGAAGGATCCAGAAGCATAGCTTCGAGATTCTTTCTGATGGCACGGGGTCTCTTCTTAGAGGACATGGCCACATTTCTTAGCTCTGAAACTCTGCAGCAATGATGGTGTGGCATAGTCCTCTTGCTTGCTCCAAGTAAGCGATCTTGGTTGGTGATGTATTGGCAAAGATTCGTGTGAATTTTTCTTTGGCCTGTTGTGCGAAAAAAGAGGCCATATTCGTAATTTCCTTCTCTGTAAACTCTCAGCATTCACACACCATAGAGAAAGCACAGGAAAGCACACAGCTCTGATATAATCTTTAATGTTGTGTTGTGCTGTAACTGAGAGGACTTTCCAGATGTTGCTTAGGCTAAAAAAGGCTGTCTTGCTATGTTAATTCTGTTGGTGATGTCTTTGCTTGCCCACGTCTGGTGTTCATACTGACACATGCTATTGGTTTACCCATTATTCAGAACACGTGTTTGTGTAATCAGATGTGTACACCCTCTGTACTAATTTCTGTAAAGGTTTGTCTAACCCTTTCCCCTTATCACTGTGCATCAGAGTTCTTTTATAAGGTCCTAATTGAATCAGGATTTTTCCAGTCTGTAGTGATAAATTAAAACACAGAAAGAGAAAAACGACCTAAATGATGTCACCATACATTATTTTTACTGTGTAAATGAAACTCAGACTTTATGTTTCGTTTTAAAATAAGTGAAGACCTGCTTATTTAAAGGCAAAGTCCCTGGGCCTACTTTATAATGCAGCCCATGTATTTTTATGAAACATTTTTTTACACAAACAATAAGACTCTTTTGAATATGTTATTTCAGATATGCTGTCCCAAGTTTAACATTTCTTATGAACAGGGTATTTGGACTTTTTGTACAGGTTTTTAAAGTCGATAGAATTGCAGTACAAGTGTTAACATGTAGCCCTAGGTATTATGAGGTGGCTGTCTGTACACTTTTGCTAAGATTCCTAAAGTTATAGATTTCAGGGTCGTCCATTGAGCTGTCATTGTCACTCTGACTTCTTTAATTGATGTTCAGACCACCTGCAGGGCTTACTTATTAGTCTACCCGTATTTTAGGATTGTTGTGTGAAGTGTACTCGTAGTGCAATGTCTCTGCATATTCCAGATATTCAATGTAGTTAATGTAGTCCATCTTATTCCTCTTGGACTGCACTCTGTTTGTCTGGTTGCATCACCCAGTCTGTCTAGTTAAAAATAGAGTGGTTGATACAGGGGCATCCCTGTCGTACTCCTGTCTTCACCTCAAAGGTTAGGTTGCTCTGCCCAACACTACACGTAAATTTGGCATAGAGGCTTTTTATGATTGACACTATGCAGCTTGGAATTCCATATAAGCCTTCAGTATTATTTTCAATAAACTGGTTCCACTATGTATTACTGTCCAAAAACCTTTTCAAAATCAACAAAATTATTGTAAAGCTGTCTGTGCCATTCTGAGCTCTGCTCTATAATGTTCCTGAGAGTGAATATATGATCTACACATCTTCTGTTCTTTCTAAATCCTGTTTGTTCTTTCCTCAGTTTGTGGTCTACTGCTTTTGAAATTCTCTGTATAATTATCCTGCCTAGTATTTTGCTGGGAACTAAGAGAAGAGTGATTCCTCTCTAATTATTGCAGTCTGCAAGATCTCCCTTCTTGGGCAATTTGACAATTATTCCTTTGTTCCACTGCGTTGGTGTTGTCACTGTTTTCCAGACTTGTGCAAATAGTGGTTCTAATAGTTCTGCTGCTAGCGCAGGGTCTGTCTTAAATAGCTCTGCATTTAAGTTTTCATGGCCAGGAGCTTTTCCACTCTTTAACACTTTGATTGCTGTGATTTCTTTTTTTCGTGGAATGTCTGTTTTAAACATATAGATCATTTTCAGCCTCAGGAACATTCAATTGTGTCTCTGGTGGTTCCTTGTTCAGAGTTTCTCTGAAGTGCTCTGCCCATCTTGTTTCCTGTCCCTCTGCTGTAGTGATGAGATTTCCTTGCTTATCTCTTACTAAGGTAAACCTTTGTTTACACCTCGTTTTCGCTGATGTATTTAGTTATTTTGTTATACTGTGCTTTGTTTAACTTCTCAGTGCTGCCTCTTTCTGCCTGTCTTGCAAGATTCGTCTAGGAAATTCCTTTTGTTGGCTTCGGGTTTGGCGTTTAACGTTCCTTGTCCAGCTGACTGTATTGTTCACTACATATTTGCTTTAAACCTGGGTTAATTTGCTTCTGTTTTCTTTATGAAAAGAATGTTTATGAGAATGTGAAAGTAAGAAAAGGTGACAATGTGGGAAGTGATCATCACCTAGTAGTAGCAAGAATGAAGGTTTAAACTGAGAGCTGCTGAACCAACTGCAAACAAAACAGAAAAGATATTAAGTTTCATGATGTTACTATTGTTATATCTTTTGTTATCTCTTGTCTCCTCTCAATTCCCAGTAAAAAATACTTGGCAGAATTATCATCCAGAGAATTTCAAATGCAGTAGACCATTAAAAACTGAGGACAAAACAAGAGGATTAATAAAGAACAGAAGATGTGCAGATTTATATTCACCCTCAGGAAGCATTATAGAGCAGTGCACAGAATGGCAGAGACAGCTATACATTAAATTTGTTGATTTTGAAAAGGTTTTGAAAGCATACACATGGACAGCCTAAGGAAAATACTGAGGGCTTATGGGACTTCCCAGCTGCATTGTTTCCATCATAAAAATGCCTCTATTCTAACTTTACATGCAGTGTTGGATTGCGCACCCTAACTTTCGAGGTGAAGACAGGAGTATGACAAGGATGCCACTTAGCGACACCTATAATTTTTACATAGGACTGGTGATGCGCAAGACAACAGATGGCAGTCAATGAGGAATTGATAGACAAAATTTTCTACACTAGAAGACCTGGAATAAAAGCACATGACATTGCATTACTCACACATTCACATCAACACATCAAAGAGAAAACTGACAGACTGAGTAAGTATAGCCAGCAGGTGGGTTCTGAACATCAATCTGAAGAAAACAACAGGTCATGACACTCAATGTAGGCAATCCTGAGCCATTAACAAATAAGGAACCAGAAGATAGAACAGACAGGCACATTTACTTAATTAGGATGCATAGTAACACTAGAGGGAAGAACAAGCAAAGAACATAAAACAAACAGAATGACTAAAGCAAGACAGCTTTTGCTAGTCTCACCAACATTTGGATGTCTTCTCAGTACAGCACAAACACTAAATTAAGATTATATGACAGCTGTGTACTGTCTGTGCTTCTCTATTGATGTGGAACGCTGAAGAGTAACAGAGAAGGGAATGTCAAAACTGTCTGTCACAGTATATATGTTCGACAAAATATTATGTTGGTCACTGTGTGAGTGGCCACACTGATAGAATAAAAAACCCGTTTGGTCAGGTGACCGGGAAAACAGAAAGTGGACGCAAATTCTGGCGCAAAAGGTGAGTTGACTTTCTGGCAATCGGGACCGGGGAGGTTTGTGTATTTGTTCCCTGTCAGCGTTTTGCTGTAGTGAGTTGCCATCATCGTTCTGATTTGGTGCTGGCGTTTTCTCCATGTGATTTTTTGGATGTGGTGCATTTTGCTAGAATGCTAATGTATTTTTCTAGCT
Source organism: Oreohelix idahoensis (assembly GCA_024509875.1). NCBI lineage: Eukaryota > Metazoa > Mollusca > Gastropoda > Stylommatophora > Oreohelicidae > Oreohelix > Oreohelix idahoensis. Next base: position 16,134 of record JAMPIV010017781.1, on the reverse strand, counting down.
GCACTTTTGGTAGATCGGTGATGTGAGTCATGTATGATTTAGTTTTTTGCCTAGTTTAGTACATAAGTTCGCCGGTGAGCGAAAGTCATTGTGATGTCCATTCAGGATGGCCATACCAGTGGGTATTATACTTATTTATTAGGTGGTTATTAATGCAAGCTGTATTATCATTTATGGTCAGTGTATTTCATATGTATTATGAAGCTGTGTGGGGCTTCATTGTGTGCAGTGTATCATTAAAAAGCTAACTTACCTGTTACAGGTGTTATGTTTAATTATTGTCAGCTATTGTATGCTGTGGTCGTATCCTTAGATGATGAGCCAAAGATTAGATTATTGTCGTGTAGTTAAATCCACAGTTATAAATAGTTGTCTGACACTGTCCTTCTTCCACACAATCTGCCTAAGGAAAATTCTTACTTACTTAGTCGTTCTCCTTCTACCGTGAGGTGTAGAGATTTGGAAGAGAGAGCGCCAGACTATTCTATCGGCTGTCTTCCTCCTGGCCTGGTTCCATTCTAGTCCTCGATCCTTCAAAGATTGTCTAATGTTGTCCTCCCAGCGGACTCTGGGTCGTCCTCGGGGTCTGGATCCTTGGGTCTTTGTTTCCCATGCTTGTCGTGGTATCCGATCTTCTCCCATTCTGCAGACATGGCCAAACCATCTTAATTGGGACTGTTCTACTTGGGTCTGCAGGGGGTAGGATTTAAGGCCTTGACGTATCGTCTGGTTGCGTACCATGTCTCTTCTTGTTACTTCAACCACCTTCCTCAGATACCTCATTTCTGAGGTTTGGATCTGGCTTTTATGGGTTGTAGTCATTGCCATGACTCGCATCCATATGTCAAGACTGGGACATAGGTGGAGCGGTATACAGCCATCTTCGTTTTCTTACCAACCTCTCTCTTGCTGAGGAATCCTCGATTTATGGCCTGAAAAAGTCTCCAGCTGCTGCTTTTCGAGTGGCCAACTCTTCTTTGATGCCTCCCTTTCGGTCTATGATAGCTCCGAGGTATTTAAAGTGGTCGACCTGCTCCAGGACCTGTTCTCCCAGCTTAATCTGATGTCTTCTTTCTTCTCATGATATCACCATGGATTTTGTTTTAGAGCTGCTTATGACCATCCCTCTCTTCTCCAGCTCTTCCTTCCAGACTTGCAGGTTGGATTGGAGATGTGCCTCTGATTTAGCAATCAGGGCAACATCATCAGCAAATGCCAGTTCTGAAATATAGACCTGTCTCATCTTCCAGTACCCCACTGAATACTTTCTTGTTCTCTCCTTACATGCTTTGATGACATCGTCCATAAGGAGTATGAAGAGGTAAGGTGATAGGATATCACCTTGTCTTACACCAGTGGTGGTCCTGAACTCTTCTGACTTATGGTTTGCTGTCCTCACATAATTTCTGCAAGACTTGTAGAAGCTCTGTATAGCATGAATCAAAGGTGCTGGAATATTCTTCCTTGCCAAACAGTCCCAAAGTTTGCTCCAGGGGACCCTGTCAAACGCCTTTTCCAGATCTATGACACAAAGATGGATCTCACTCTTATACTCAAGGGCCTTTTCACTCAGCTGTCTGAGTGTGAAGATTAGGTCTTGAGTACTTCGGTTTGCTCGAAATCCGCATTGGACCTCATCCAATTGTGGCTCAGCTAGGCGTCAGAGTCTCTGCTCTAGGATTCTAGAGTAGATTTTACCAGGGACACTGAGAAGGGATATGCCTCTATGGTTTCCACACTGTCGATTGTCACCCTTTTTGAAAATTGGTGTTATGATGCCAATCTCCAATCCTTTGGTATGGTCTTGTTGCACCAAGCTGCCTGTAGGATCCTTAAGAGTAATAGGTCGCCTGACGCTCCCATGAACTTAACCATTTCTGGTGTTATACCATCATGCCCTGCTGCTTTGCCCATCTTGATTTTCTCCAGTGCTGCCTTCAGTTCTTCCATCTTTATGTCATCTTCACCATCATTGGTTTTCTCTTCTGTGCTAGTGGTTATCATTTCTGATGCTTAAACATGCTCACCATCCAGGAGTTCTGAGAAATATTCTTTCCATCTTTCCATTACTTCCTTCGGGGCAGTAAGCAATTTGCCTTGCTTGTCCTTTATAAATTTGAGAGGGCATTGTTTTTCCTTCCTCATGTTCTTTAGGGTCTTATAGAACAATTTCTGGTTTTCTTGTGCATCTTTTTCTAGCTTTTCCCCCAATTCTTTCCAGGACTTCTGTTTTGCTGCTAGCACTTTGTTCTTTGCTTCTGTTCTGAGTGTCACATATTCTCTATATTTTTCCATTTGTCCTGTTGTGTTTTTAGCTCCTAAGCATTGTTTCCATGCCATTTTCTTCTCTCTTATTTTCTCTTTGACTTCCTCTGTCCACCAAGGTGTCCTCTTTCTCTTGTTCCCAAGTCGGACTTCACCGCATGCTTCTGCAGCAGCTGTCTTTATGATATCCTTGAATTTATTCCAGAGGGTTTCCAAGTCATCAGGGCGTTCTTCTGTGTTGCTCACCGCTGCAGCAATAAGCCCCTGATATCTGGTCTTAATTTCTGGCTCTCTCAGCTTGTAGGTCCTAATGCTCATTTCTCCTGCTCGTTTACTTGGTTTCTTGCGTGATGTTGGGCAGTTCCTAGGCTGAGCAACTCTTTCAGTTGTTCTTTTGATTGTTAGCAGGTAGTGATCACTTCCAATCTCTGGCCCCCTCCAGACTCTAGCATCTCTGACATATTTGAATGAGCTTCTCCTAACAATGGCATAGTCGATCACTGACTTCTCATTCTTTGTTGGTTCACATCTAGTGTATGCATGTATGCGCTTATGGGGGAACTTTGTGTTTGTAATGATCAGATTCTGCTCACTGCAGAATCTAAGGAGTCGCTTTCCATTGTCATTGAGAGTATCTTCTCCATATCTTCCGATAACTCCACCCCATCTAGCATGGTCATTTCCAACTCTGGCATTAAAATCTCGAGCATGATAACTTCATCTAGGCAGTCATCCACTGTCCTTTGAAGCAGCTCGAAGAATTCCTCCTTGACCTCTGCTCTCTCATCCTCATTTGGCCCATACACTATGACCAGGTTGACTATGGTTTCTCCTTCTTTTAGTTTTACAACCATAATGCGCTCCGAGACAAAGTTTCATCCCTTGATACTATCTTTTTGATTTTGGGCCACAATGCAACCCACGCCCCCTTTAGCTCTTTCAGATATGGGTACACCACTGTAGAGCAGCGTGTTGCCATCAAGATCCATGACTCCTTGTCCTTTTTTCTTTTTTTTCCGTTATAGCCAGGATTTCTAGTTTTGCTTTCCTCATCCCTTCCACCAGCTCCTCTTCCTTCCCATTTATACTTCTTGTGTTCCAAGTTCCATAAGTCGTAGTCCGTAGTCCGTTCCAGTTCGTCGCCTTTAGAATCAGTCCAGTTTTCTCTCTTGTGTTGCTCGTAATCATGATTTAAAAGCAAACAGGTGATTGGCCTGTTGTGCCTTTGCATGGTGGAGGGGCTGCCTCCTTACGGCCTCCATTGCAGGCCGCCCTCCTCCTTTTTCATTCCGGGCTTGGGACCGGCATAGGTGGAGTGTTCCTAAGGAAAATTCCACTGAATCTTTTGGTCGAAATACCATCACCAACCAATAACTAATTTGGAGTAGCCATGAGGACATGGGAGCTGCAGTAGCATAGTGGTTAGTGCACTGGCTTCCTAGCTCAGTGGTCTATGGTTCAATGCCCAGATGAGGTGGGATGTTTTTAGGCCATAAATGGCTCCTGGGTCAACCCAGCCCCAATTGGGTACCAGAGCAACTCTGGGAAGGTTAAGGCGGCCGGCGTGATGGCTGACCACATTTACCCTAGTGTGCTGATGGTCAAGAAAATATGGTCCTAACACCATATTCCCAATATGCCTCAATGGGCATGTAACGGGATCCTTTACCTTTTTTTTAATGAGGACATGCATACCATCATAGCTGGTAGATTGTTGAGTTGGGTTTGCCACATCCTCAGAAGGGACCCTGATACTATTACAAGAACAACTATGCTATGGACCCCCAGAGGAAAGCAAAACAGAGGCCGACCAAAAACAAATGAACCACAGTTGAAGCACATTACGAAGGCTGGCTGATGACGGAACAAAGCGGAAACAATTCTTTGCTGCTTTACAAGACACCACCAGAAGTGATGGGCTTCACTGACTGCTTTGACAGTCTGTGGTCTAAGGATCAAAGAAGAAGATGTGATTATTATTCAGGATGGACATCATTGCAATCCAGGCTAAACCATTGGTCTAAGTCTCCCTTTGCAGATGCTGAAAATATATGAATGCTTACTGTACTGTAGCATCCCAACTGTATACATGTCAGATGTATCCTCTCATACGTCATACCTGCTAGTCTTATGTTTGGGGCCACATTCCAGCTATCTTAGCCTTGTTGATTCATCTGTTCCAGTGTTGTTTTCTAACAGATGATCATTAACTGTCCTCAGTATCTCTCCTTTGTGCAGGACCAGTGTTCCCACTATGGGTGCACATGAAGCTAGTCTGTCAGCATTCTTACTGCCATGTCATACACCTGAATAACTTGTACAGTAGATTTACACCAGCTTCTGAAGATTCAAGGCTTCTATAAATGTTTTCTATTCATGCAACAGACATCCAATTTGAAGCTTTAAAGCATGGGCTGAGAGTGTGACACTTCCCTTGTTACTGCATTAACAGCGTCTATCTCAATTATTTATACATTAAGCAAGTTTAATTAAAATTTGTAAACATATTTAATTTTTAAGAAAGGCCAACTCACTGCTTAGTATTAAATGTCAGAGGGGGTCGGAGTGGCTCAGAGGTATGGCGCCCACCTCATATTCAAGACGTACTGGGTTTGAATCCCAGTTGAGCGATTATAATTTATTGAAATATTTTTTTTCAGAACCAGTGGTCCTAATTACGTCATACTCCCCCCTGGTCTCATGGTTAGTGAGATCGGATGCCTAGCCTTCTCGGATAAAGGCAAAAAAATTGAAGGTCCCATGTGCAAGTTACGCACGTTAAAAATCCCACGGCAGTTGGAAATCATAAAAGCCGCTGCCCTAGCAAAATTTAAAAATTAGGAAACCTACCCACCACAAAATTATTTATAGAATTTTTGATTTCTATACAGTCTTGACATATGGATGCAAGTCATGGGCAATGACTACAACCCACAAAAGCCAGATCCAAACCTCAGAAATGAGGTATCTGAGGAAGGTGGTTGAAGTAACAAAAAGAGACATGGTCCGCAACCAGACGATATGTCAAGGCCTTAATCCCACCCCCTGCAGACCCAAGTAGAACAGTCCCACCTAAAATGGTTTGGCCATGTCTGCAGAATTGGAGAATTGGAGAAGATCGCTACCATGACAAGCATGGGAAACAAAGAGCCAGGGATCCAGACCTCCAGGACGACCCAGAGTCCGCTGGGAGGACAACATTAGACAATCTTTGAAGGACCGAGGACTAGAATGGAACCAGGCCAGGAGGAAGACAGCCAATAGGATAATCTGGCACTCTCTCTTCCAAACCTCTACACCTCACGGTAGAAGGGGAACGACTAAGTAGTAGTGATTCCTATATATTATATACACACATTGGGATTCTTGCCAGTGCTACATAATTCATGCACTGTGCTGAGATACTCCTTGTGTGATCTAAGGGAGGGGATCAGAGCACTGATAGCATTGTCCATGTGTAATGAAGATAGTCCTTAAACCAAACCAAATGTCATACTGTACAGATACTGAAATCATGTCAACTTGTGCAGCCAAAATACAAATTTAAAATAATAACATTGCTATTATACACATACCCTTCTCATCTCCAAATAAGCACAACTGTTGTTGACTTTGTGACATGTCCAAGAAGTCAGTATACTGTATCTCAGTTTTAGTGCAGCTGTCATCACAATCAGTCTGAAACAAATTTGGATCAATCCTGGCATTTATGACAAATCATCATTATCACTTGTAGCTCCCTCAAGAGCTTAGGCCTTCAGCAAATGTCTGCCAACTCCTCTTGTCATATACTATCAGGTCAAGGTGTCTCCATGATATCTGCCAACTCCTCTTGTCATATACTATCAGGTCAAGGTGTCTCCATGATATCTGCCAACTCCTCTTGTCATATATTATCAGGTCAAGGTGTCTCCATGATGTATGCCAACTCCTCTTGTCATATATTATCAGGTCAAGGTGTCTCCATGATGTATGCCAACTCCTCTTGTCATATATTATCAGGTCAAGGTGTCTCCATAATGTACGCCAACTCTTTTGTCATATATTATCAGATCAAGGTGTCTCCATGATGTATGCCAACTCCTCTTGTCATATACTATCAGGTCAAGGTGTCTTCATGATGTAAGCCAACTCCTCTTGTCATATACTATCATGTCAAGGTGTCTCCATGACCGACTCATATCTTTGTCTATAGTATCCAGTTCTCTACTGTGTGTGTTTTTGAATCTCCCAAAAACTCTTTTACTCTGGGCATTTCAGAATGCTATAAACTTGATCTCTATAATTGAACGGCCTTGACACTGGAGTTGAAGATTGAGATTTTTGTGTATGTATACATGCACAGACAAATGCTCATGTACACACTGATAAACATACACATAGACAAATTATTTACTGCATGAAATAAGACCCTATAAGGTCACAGTGAACTTTCAAACACAAAAAATAACATTTGAATTATTTGTGTACAAAATAAGTAAATATATCAAACACTGAAAGAACAAACAAGCAGGTCTAATAAGGCCTCTTGTAGAGTCTGGGGTCTCTGATGAGACAAAGAACAAACAAGCAGGTTTAATAAGGCCTCTAGTAGAGTCTGGGGTCTCTGATGAGACAAAGAACAAACAAGCAGGTCTAATAAGACCTCTTGTAGAGTCTGGAGTCTCTGATGAGGGGACAAAGAACAAACAAGCAGGTTTAATAAGGCCTCTAGTAGAGTCTGGTTGTCTCTGATGAGACAAAGAACAAACAAGCATGTCTAATAAGGCCTCTTGTAGTGCCTGGGGTCTCTGATGAGACAAAGAAAGAGTGGGAATATTGCTCACTCAGCATGTTGTACAAGGCACTTTTATAAGGCTGATCATTCATTATTCCTAGCCCATGTTTTCCCATGATTTCTTCAAATCTGGTGTTGACTGTACCTATCTTTGCATTCATGTCACCCATCAAAATTGTGATGTCTCTTCTTTTTACTTTTTCCATAATTTCCTGTAGTCTAGTATAAAATGCTTCTTCCACAGACTCTTCTTTGTCATTAGTTGGTGCATAACATTGGATGACATTTACATTTATTTTTTTTTAGATGTTTTAAAAGTAGCTGTTATTATTGTGGGTCCAACAGCTTCCCATTCAATGAGTGCTTTCTATGCTTCTTTAGATAACATAAGAGCTACCCCTTCACTGTGGTGTGAACTTTCGTCTTCATGTCCTGAGGACAGCACCAATTCACCTGTGATGAGTTTCTTCTTGTCTAACCCCTTCCACTTTGTTTCACACATTCCAGGAACCTTGATTTTAAATTCCCTCATTTCTGCTGCTACTTGTTCCACTTTCCTTTGTTTGTTTAATGTCTGAACATTCCAGGTGCCAAATCTGGAAGTTCTCCTAGAAGAAAGAACGCTAGTCAATAACACAGACTCCTTTCAGCTTTCTCTGTGTTGCATCATATACCTTCCTGTGAGAGGACATTTCCCTGTCTTAGATGGCTGTATTTTATTTTCCTTAATTGGCTTGTCCATGTTTGTTGAAGTTTTTTGTGGATTAAATTTTTTACAGGGTGGGGTAACCAGCACCATGCCCAACCCTCCTTAGGGTTGCTCTCTACAAACATGCATGGCAGGTAACAGTGTTACATATTCTTTGCTCCCTTTTAGGCATCAGTAACACCACGGTGGTGAAACTATTGATATAGTTTGTTACTAAACAATGGTACATACAACATATAATGTTAATTAACTATCTGATATAGTTTGTGACTTACTATAATGTTTTAATTAAAAAACTGTCTAATATTGTTTGTCTAAACAATGGATTACATACAACATATAATTTTAATTAAACTGTTAATTAGTTTGTCTAAACTGGTTACATACTGAATTAAAACCTGTCTAAAATAGTTTGGTCTAAACAATGGTACATACAACATATAATGTTAATTATAACTGTCTAATTTTTAGTTTGTCTAAACAATGATGCATGCAACATCCCACCTCAGCATTAGCATCATGACTCTGGAAGCCTCCATTATTACTCCTGCTTACATTCATTTCATAACCTGGATTTTGATTAAGAACATGATAATATTTTAATTATTACATACATTCTGGCCAATTCTTAATGACATTTTGATAAGCAGTTATGGCTATTATAAAGTAAAAGAATGTTTGGAAAAAACAATATTAAATATTAAAGCTGAATAACTTTTTTGGACATGTGTCCTAATATAACCAACATCATCCGTGTGTCTCACGGTTGAATGGGTTGGGTCTTACCGAAAGTATAAAACTTTTGTTTTTAAAAATCAGCTCCATACAATCAATATGTTTTTTACATAAGAAGTATGTATCACAAAAAAAATAAATAAAACCAAACATGTTTCTTTATTTTTTACAAGCAACAATGTATTATATGCTTGAAAAGAATGTGCTACAAAAAACAGTATTAAACACATTAAAAAAGAATGTGCTACAAAAAACAGTGTTAAACACATTAAAAAAGGATGAGTTGGACTATTATTTCTTGGTGCATCATATTGGAAAAGGAAAATGTGTTTTATTAATTTGCTTCTTGCTAAAAAAACTCGGAAACAGAATAAAATTGTTTTTGTTGTTCCATCATTAGAAATAACGAGTCTTTTGTGAGGAATCCAGCTCAACACATTTACTCTGTCTTATACATTAGGCGTATTTTAATTTTGTTACGCGTGCTAATATAACGAACGGAAATTGTGTCTTGGGCTTGCTTGCCTTTCCAATAGCTCTACAGTAGCAGATTTGCCAAGAAACATATAGACTGTCATAAATAAACCTGCAACCATTATTAAACACATACAAATATAAACAGACCTTCAGAACAATAAAACAAACTGAATAACAACTAGAACATAAATAAATCATCTAGAGGAATATTACAGTGCAGCGAATAGCGACCTTGGCCTTCTATCCAAAACCAAAGAAACCCTATCAAAAAACAAAAACAAGAATTTTCAATGCAAATGCCAAAGCAGTTCTATAATATGTCTCTGAAACATGAAAAATCACCCCCCAAAAAATAAGCACAGACACACATGTAAGAAGATATAAGCTTTTTAAATGCTTTCTACATGCTCCAGAAGAGAACAAGTGGTAATCTTCAGACTCCTCACTGGCCACAACAGATTGCAATACCATCTATTCAACAAGCTAAAGATAGGAACTACCAATCAGTGTAACTGTGGCACTGATAAAATGACTGCTGAACATCTGCTTTAAAGTTGCCCCTTATATGCGGTACAGAGAAAGCGTGTAAGGCCAACGCCAGCTACTTTTGTGCAAAAGCTTTACGGGGATTCAAATAGCCTCAAACTGATTATGGGACCGAAAGATGCAGCAATAGAGAATGCAGTCAGCGACCCATAGCTTGACTGCTTGCATCAGGATCAGCGAACCAGAGCTGATCAAGACCCTACTCCACCTCCACGTGGTGGTCCTGGAAACAGTCTGCATCACTGCAGTCTGGCTGAGAGAGTAGGGATCGCAGAGGGAAGGGAAACCCAGTCCCAAAAAATGCCATGCTGAAGTCAGATGTGTCGACCGAAAGGTGCAGATATCACAGCTCCAGCGTAAACAGACACAACGCAACCAACGTCCTTTTCAGGATGAACGAGGAAGAAGAAGAAAAAAAAACTGATTACTACTTACTTTGAGAACATTCAAGTGGACGACGTCTGAGTATGTACGAAGAAGAAGAAATGATTTTATTTCTGATTGCAGAAAAAAATAAAGATCATTATGGTATGATATGATTGCTAATGTGCAACTGAATGAAACAACCAATCAAATATCAGTTAAAAAAATGGCAAGGAGGGGCTCAGCATTTCTGTTAAGTTAATTAAAAAAAAAAAAATCCTGTTCAATCTCTAATTTTTTTTTTTTCGTATGCCCGCTAATACTCGAGGCGAAATCTCAGGTTATTATTAATGTCTAACCTGACATTGATTTTACGTGAGTATCCCTTTTTTTCTTGTACAGAGACAGGTGTCCTTCGCCATTCAGGTAGATACTCAGGAGCCACCAATCCCTGGTGGATGACACTCCTTCAAATGTCCTCACCAGGTCTCGAGTTAATCCAGTCCAAATCCCGGTCGATTAAAAATCCTCAAATGCAGTCGCCCGGGTTTGATCCTGGATCACCCGGTCGCTAGAGCGGTGTGGTAATCACTACGCTAGCGCGGCTCCCAATCTCTAATAACTTATAATTAAGATATATAGTATCTGTAGTTTTAGATTTAATTGTCTACATAATTCATATGATCTTGCAAATTCATGTTTTCTGTTCAGATTTTAATCCAAGACATACAGATCAAATCCCCACACCAGTGTATAGAAACAGAGAAGGCAGGGGTGGGTGGTCACCCTGGCACAAGGAGGGAGGTGCCAAAAAGTCAGGTTGTTTCTCTGCAAACGCATGTGTCCAACTAACATAATTTGAATCTTTTCTTTCTCAGCAGATTCTCTCAATGTCATTTTTGACTCCTTCTTCTTCTTCTTGCGATCGCATCTTTGATGTTTACACCGTCAGACGAGTTCTCATGATGAATTCAACTGTTGTTTGAAGTTCCTCTTTAGCTCCATATAGCTTTGAGTTTAGTGTTGAGTCATTGGGCCAGTATATCTTTCTTAACTGGTCATACAGAGGACAATCCTGTAGAACATGCTCAGCAGTTTGTTCGTTTAATCCACATGTGCACAGTGGTGAAGCAGACAATCATAGCTTGTACATGTGTTTATTCAGTTTGTTATGCCCTGTCCTGAGGCGAAAAATAGTTATCTGTCCCTGCCGGTCAAGAGTGTGGTAGTCGTCTTTGGGTTGGTTCTGTTCTCTTCTGATAGTCTGGATAGCTCTCTTTTTCTCAAAGTATGTGACTTCATTATCTTCTTGTTCACATTCTCCTCCCTTTTTTGCAAGTTTATCTGCCTTTTCATTTTCGAGTACACCACAATGAGATGGTACCCACTGAAGTATGGTTCTCTTTTTGGCAGCTACCTTTTTTAGTTCATTTCTCAGATGCGGGAGTTTACCACCCTTGAGAGCTTGCAGGACAGACAGTGCATCTGTGAGGATGACTACCTGGTGGCAGTCAGAGTTGGTGTTATAAATCATATTTGCAGCCTGCTCTAGAGCTTGATCCTCAGCTGTATAGTTGGAACAGAATTTACCAGTGGGAATGTGCCTAGTCTCATAGTGGTTGTCAGGATATGAGATAAAGCTACCGGCACCTCCATTCGTAACAGCATTAGTTGCTGATCCATCTGTATAGGCATGTATCCATGATTGATCGGGATAACTTTCTTGGATCATACTCAATGTAGCAGTTAGTTTTTGCAGATCATTATACTCACATCCACTTGTGAGACCACTGACTGATGTATTAATTTGGAGGGCACTGCTGGCCTGCTCCCATGGTACAGGGTATAGGGTGGGCTTCAGTGGTGTTGTCTTCATGGATAGGTCTTCTTGATGCTGTCTTTTAAGTCTTTTTCCCCGATGCACAAAGCTGCTACACTTTAGACGTCCCAATGCCAGATCATCTAGTCTTGCCTTCATTGGGTGCGTTGGCATACTGTTGTACTTTTCCATCTGGATCATGCTTTTTGTGTCTCTTCTATGGGACAATGTCTGTAATCCAGCAGCCTTCTGCATCTCTGATATTGGTGTAGTTTTCATGGCTCCTGTAATGAGCCTGAGAGCTTGATTTTGCACCTTGTCCAAAGACTGCAGATGCGAGTTAGCAGCTGATGACCATGCTGCTGAGCTAAACTCTAAGTGTGGTCTTATTACTCCATTATAAATCTTCTTTAGATTTCGTTCATTTGCTCCCCAGTTGGTACCTGCTAATTTTCTGAGTATGCCTAGTCGTCTTCGGGCCTTTCCTTCTGCATTTTCAATATGCTTATTCCATGTAAGCCTTTGGTCAAATGTCACCCCAAGATAGGTGGGGTAGCTTTCTTCCTTGATCACGGTTGTCCCTAGGTGTATATTAACTGCTTTGTCCTTGGGGGTGAGGGAGAACAGTGTTGTGGAGGTTTTATCTGTGTTTATTGTGATAAGCCATTTCTCTGCCCACAACACTAGCATGTCTGCTGCCTGCTGCATTCTATAGTTTGCAGTGGTGACGTTTTCATCAGTGCATCAGAGTACTAGGTCATCTGCATATAAGGCAGCTTTCACTCCTGCAGGGAGATCTTTCACCAGGTCATTGATGTAAACAAGGAAGAGTGTTGGGGAAATTACTCCTCCTTGAGGTACCCCCTGATGGAGCAACACTTTTCTGCTCTGCAGACCGTCAAGAGTGACTCTAGTTCTCCTGTTATGCAAGTATGACTGGATCCATTTCATCATGTTGCCTTGGATTCCACTTCTCCTAAGTTTTGCAATAAGGCCATCTTTCCACACCTTGTCAAGGCCTGCTTGAAGTCGACCTGTTCTTTCATCGGGGGGAATAAAGTCCTTTCGAGTGAGTCCACCATGCCTGACATTATCATTTGAAGCCCACATTGTATCGTGATAAATATGGTTAAAAACACCATATTGGTCATCATAATCCTAACTGTAATTTTCTGTGGACACCACATTGGACGACCAGCAGATTGTGCCAGGGGAAAACGTGGGCCGCGGTTTTCAGACAAGCGTGGGTTGACCACATTGGACGCCCTAAGCTTGGGGAGGGGTGACCTTCGAGAAATATAATAATACCACTTAATCTACAAGAGAGAGAGGCAGTCCAGGTTTTTACCTTTGTGAGAAAGAGAGATCAAACCCAAAAGCATAGGCTAATACACGTGTTTATTAACAGAGTGGATGATAATTCAGTTCCGTGATTAATTCGTGTTTATTAAAAGGATTTTTGCGAAGGGAAAAGAAGGTTAGTAGATTCTTATACTTATTTAATACATTTTCGAAATGTTGTTTATTTTAACCTCACAGCTAAAATGGTGCTGGCATGATTTCAAATAAATTCTTGGCATAACTGATTAATAAAATCAGAAGATTTTTCATAGAAGATGATAGGATGATAGATAGGTAATTAATAGTTCATATTTCACCTTTATCATCATCACAGTCTCCCATATGCACACACTCTCATGCACAAGATATTTAACATCATTAGAATTGAACTCAGAGAGAGGGAGATGAATAATGAGCAGTAGTTTAAATGAAAGTCAACCAGTGATGTTAAATGTGAAAAAACTTACGAAGACTTTTGTGTGTCTTCAGTTCATCAGAAGTCTGAGTCTACACGCAACGTGTCTGACGTCTAACCAGAAATAAGTTATCAAAAACGGACATTTGGCTAGCAGAATTCGCCATAGGACATCTTTCATTCCTCAATTTAAAAGGAATATTGTCTCACCACAAGTCATAAGGTGGACGCAGCATTTTTCGTCACCATATACTGCTTGCTCACAAGTTCAATACAGAGTTATCACAAGTTCAATACATCGTTATCACAAGTTCAATACAGAGTCATCATAAACTCTAATCACTCGAAAGATCATTATTATCTGAAGTCAAGCAAAAGAGCTCAAAAGAGGAATCGCATATTTATACCACGTGCAACACACTCTTAAGCGCATTTTATGAAGCAGACTCGAAAGTATATGAATCACGACTACATACGCAAGATTATGAGTCTACATATCACTAACATTTCGTGAAGATATCCAGTCTGACCAGTACCGTCGGGAGATTAGACCACAGACCTTTTGTCATATGAACAAAAAACTATTAACCGTTGATCCACACTACAGCGATATACTCAAACGGTGAAGGAATGTACATCGCTGTCTCGTACGCGTTCTCCGTACGACCACAATATTCATCAGAAACGTCCTCGACTTAGAGATACCCCATTCGACATAACGTATAACAACTTGGGACATTTTATGCATACATGTGAATCCTCATATCTAGGAGAAGCATTTAGAGACACATGGACTGTGTAGAGTACTCACCATTTTGGTAACACGTATCATATCACATCATCATTTCACTCTACACCAGTTCATCCTTAATTAAAAAAAAACTATTACTTAATTAACTGTAATTTTATTATCTCATCTGTGTGTTTTGTGTGAATCGTCTTTCACCATCATCACGTTTAACCATTACTAACCCTATATGTGTGGATATTTCATTAATAAACCCAACGATCAGTTGATCATTATCAAGAGTTTGTTAATGTATCACTCGTGCTGTCGGTGTTACATATTCACCTATAGGAACCTTTCTCTACTCAGATGAGGTTGGGGGCTTTTTCTTTACGGGATCTAAGGGCAGAAGCTAAGGTCGTGGGGAAACAGAACTCTTTCCCTAATTTATTAGAAACACTGTCTAGTGGAAAGCATTCGCATTCCTGTCTTCTTGTCCCTATCTCGAATAGGTCTTTTTTTTTCTTTCTTAACGAGCCAATTTCTAGAGACCTTATATCTAATATCTCATAGACTATTCCTGGCAAAAACTACTGTCGTAGTTGCCCCAGTGACTAACCACACGACAATCGTTAGGACCTTTTTCTTCTCCTTCTATTGCTTGAGACAAGTAAGTAACTTGGTCTTCTATACTGTAGCATTATCTAAATCCAGCTTGTTCTGGCACCAGGATCTGCTCAGACTCTAAATACCATTTCAATCTGTGGTTGACTATTCGCTCCATAGTCTTCCCAACACAGCTTGTGAGACTGATTGGCCGGTAACTTGCAGCCTCGGTCTTACATTTCCCTTTCTTTAGTATGGGTATTGTGATGGCTTCTCTCCATACTTGGGGTACCGTTCCTTTCAACCAGCTGTGGTTGAATATCTCAAGCAGTTTTGTCTTTGCTGCTGAGCTCAGATTTACTCGCATTTCGTTGCTGATTTTGTCTGGGCCGGGTGACTTTTGAAACTTAAGCTTGGAAATAGCCTTCTGTAGTTCTCCTAGTGTGATGGGTTCCCTCATTGGGGCAGGAGTATCTGTCTGTCCCATGGTTGCCAGTATTTCTTTTCTTATCTCTCTCTGATGATCTATGTTAATGGGTAAGTTGCTTTCTGAACTGTATCTTCTAGCAAACAAGTCTGCAGCTTGTTTTCCTCTGAAAAGTTTGCCACCTTCATCCAATGTGATAGTCTGCCTAGGTGAGGAACGCTCTTCATTTAGAGACTTGACTAATCTCCAAAGTTTCCTGCCGTCTTTCTCAAGGTTCAGCGATGCCGTTTTAGTTCTCCAGCTTTTCCATTTTCTTCTAGCTTTGTTCTCTGAAACTCTGCTACAGCCTTTTTCCATTTGTTGTGAGTTTCAAGTGAAGGCTGAGACTCTGCGTCCTTTCTAGCCCTGTCCATAGCTTCCTGACGTTCTTGGAGTGTGCTGGACCAGTATGGTATGTAGTTACGCCGGCATCCTTTGGGAATGGTTTCTTTTGCAGCTTGTAGTATGCATCTGTTGAAGTCTTTTACACTTCATTAATGTCTCTGTTCTGTACCTTGAGGGTAGACAGCAGCGTGTTCACCTGATGCCTGAATAAACCCCAGTTGGCTTTTTTGTAGTTCCATCTTGTAATGGCTGGGCCTGTACTGAGAGTTGCACTCTGGACAGTAAGAAAGATTGGGCGATGGTCGCTTTCCCCTAGTTGGTCTCCTACTTCTCTACTAATAGATCCAGCTATATCTGGTGTGGAGAAGGCAAGATCTGGTGTTGAGGTTGTGTCCCATCAGATGGAGTGGAAGGTAGGAGTGTCTGTGGCATTATTGAATAGGATTAGGAGAGTTTTAGTGATTCACTTGCCATGTTTCAACATCTTCCACCTCTGTGATCTAGATGGTTATGCACCGCTCTGGAGTGGCAAATTCAGTCTCC
>JAMPIV010017780.1:0-208985 GCA_024509875.1 Oreohelix idahoensis | reverse complement strand
TACTAGGTGAACAATTTTTGTGTGAACAGTTTTGTAAGTGTGAAACTGGTGAAGTGGGAAGGGAGAGAAGATGACAAATTAATATAGAGCTGTTTGTCATTTTTGAGACGCATCAATTGTCTTTTTCCCCCAAGAAAATAAATGAATATAAAATTGTCTGTTGCCTTTGTGGTGCATCAGTTATCCTTGTCGGGTAAACAAAAATAAACAAAGTTATCCACCTCTTTGCCAGTTATTCTATTTTTAAACAAAAAAACGAAGGTAAAAATTCTATCTTTACGTACATCAATTTTCTTACTTAAGAAAACAAATTAGGATAAAACTGTCTATCTTTGTGACATCTTATCCTATTCAAGAAAATATTATAATATTAACTTATCTGTCATCTCTTTCTCTTTTTTTTAAATTGTTGTTCAAAGACACCAAATGAATATAAAGTTGTCTATCTTTGTGATACAAGAGTGATACAAGAAAATAAATTAATATAAAGTTGTCTGTCATTATGGTTTGTTGTGAATCAGTTATCCTGTTCAAGACAATGAATGTAAAGCTGAACATCAGGCCCGGAGGATGTTAGCACGCCTGGATGAACTAGTCAGCTGGTGCAGAATGAGATTCAAACCCAAGAAGTCGAGAAGCCTATCAGTCAGGAAAGGGAAGATAGCAGAGGTCATCTTCATGGTTTCCAACCAAAGAATCCCTACTGTCATTGAGGAATCTGTTAAAAGTCTTGGCAGGGTGTACGATGCCTTATTAAAAGACTCGAAGGCAGTGCAACAGACAATAGAAATGGCAGATAGAGGGCTACAGATCATAAACCAAAGCAGACTCCTGGGAAAATTCAAACTGTGGTGCCTCCAGTTCATGTTGATACCTAAGTTGCTGTGGCCACTGCTTATATATGAAATAAGCACAAGTACAGTGGAAGCTATAGAGCAGAAGGTCAACAAGTTCATGAGGAAATGGCTAGGGGTACCACCTGGTCTGTCAGATGTAGCATTGTACTGCAAAAAGTCAAAACTTCTGCTTCCCTTCAAGTCAGTTGTTTGAAGAGTACAAAGTTGGAAAGGCAAGGCTTGCAATGATGCTACGCGAGTCAGCTGATGACGTGGTTAAGTCCATTCAGCCCACACTGAAAACGGGAAGGAAGTGGAGAGTGGAAGAAGCTGCTGATGCTGCCCAAGAGTCGCTCAAACTGAGGGAGGTAATCGGATACACACAAACGAATAGACGGGGATTTGGTCATGGAGACATCCGCTGGTGGTCCAAGGCATCAAGCAGGGACCACAGAGACATGGTAGTTCAGGAGATAAAATGGGCTGAGAATGATAAGAGGTTGCAAAAAGCAGTGCAGCAGGCCCAAGAAGGCCAATGGACTACATGGGAAGGAGCCCTGCAGAGGTCCTTGACATGGAATGATATATGGCATATGGCACCTCTTAGGCTCAGCTTCGTTGTTAGATCAATGTATGACCTGCTGCCGTCGGCCACAAACCTTGTGAGATGGGGAAAGTCGGATGATGAGCAGTGCCCCCTGTGCCAGGGGAGGCAAACACTTGAACACGTACTCTCAGCATGTAAGGTGTCATTAGGGCAAGGGCAATACACTTGGTGCCATAACAAAGTGCTAAATGAGCTTGCTGCGACAATAGACCTGGCAAGGATGAAGGCGAATAGCAAAGCCAGGCTGAGCACCACAAATACATACTTTCTGAGGGCAGGAAAGTCAGCACACCCCAAACCGAGTAAACCAGGTAGCAGTTTACCATCTCTTCTTGACTGTACAAACGACTGGGAGATGGCGGTAGACTTACCTGGACAAGGGGCATATCCAGAGAGTATCAGAAAATCGCAGAGATGGCCGGATATAGTGCTTCATTCTTCAGCATCGCTTCAGGTTATACTGATTGAACTGACCGTGCCATTTGAATCCAGATTGGACGAGCAACATTCGTTCAAAGCGGCCAAGTATAATGATCTGGCCGCGGATCTGAGACACGATGGGTTCACTGCAAGGGTCATGGCTGTTGAGGTGGGCGCAAGAGGGCTCGTGGCTGCATCAGTGTATGATTTACTGAAACTGTTGGGGCTGAGGGGACAGCCGAGAACAAGGGCACTGAAGAGGCTTAGTGAAACTGCTGAAAAGGCATCGTGCTGGCTGTGGAACAACCGCTATGGGCTATGGAAATCGTGACAGTAAACTCTGCGGTACAGAAAACACCAGGAATTTTTCTAAGTCCACAGTACGTTGAGTTTTTCATTGTACTGACGAAAGGGTTGTGACTGACGAGCAACAGGCGATGTATATTATAAGAGGTGTTAGGCACAGAATTTCAGTTGCTAGCGCGCAGTGGCTAGCCTCGTCGGCTTTGCGCAAATGTGTCCATGTCTGTCCCTAGTTGTGTGCGATGGAACGAATGGAGTAATTTGTCTTCTCTTTGTTACTTTCACAATTGCCTCCACGGCTGGCGGAGTTGTGGATTTTAAAGTTGCTACCAAAGTGAAATGGGTTCATTTTCGATACAAGACAACAGGAGGCTGAGACACTTGGGAGTCATGACCCAAGTGGGCCCATCCCCCTTAGAGTGTTAAGGAGTATACAGGGCCGAAACACTTGTCTGATGGGAGGGCATACTTCTGATGATCAGATTGCCTCCTGTTGTATCACTTTGTAAAGAGTTTCCTATCATCTTAAAGCTATGTCATCTTTGTATGCATCAGTCATCCTTTTCAATAAGCCGTTGCCTTTTTAGTGAACCAGTAATCCTTTTCAAGAAATGAATATAAAGTTGTCTGTCATCTTTGTATGCATCAGTTATCCTTTTCAAGAAAGCAACTGAATATTAAGTCTGTCATTTTCATACAACCAACGGGCTGATCACCCGTTTGCCAGTCACTTCGATTACGGAAACAACAGCAAATGGATTGATTTGCCGTTGCCCTAAAGACGCCAATAGGCGTGATGGGAAACAATGGCAAAGAAAACCTATCTGCTGTTGCCCTAAGACGCCACTAGGCGTAATGGCCACTGACTGCTTTGACGGTCGGTGGCTAAGGACGGAAGAAGAAGAAGAAGATTTTCATACAGTTCAGTTATCGCTTTCAAAAAATAAGATGAAAAATAAAGGTTTTGCTACCTTTCTCAGGGAAACAAAAACAAACAAAAATCCTATTTGATCTCAAATATAAGGACCTGGACGCATGTGACTGACATCACCACTATATACTCTTAAAATACATACCCATAGGACCATTGTCATATGTCTTCAAATTGGCTTTACCAAGTAGGGACATAGTCTCATTATTAGGCTCTCGATTCTCATCTCCAATAGCGCTGTAACCTACGAAATGAGGTATGTGACCATTGGTCAGTAAACCCTCCTTCTCAGAGCTGGCTTTCCACTTTGGCCACTGGACAAAAATTATGTCAAAGCCTGTACCAATGACCATCATCACACCAATGATAACCAGCACAGCTCTATGTTGGAGAAAAAAAAAGATTAGATGGTGAAATACAAACTGGCTGAAAGTTGTTCTACAAACTGGCTGAAAGTTGTTCAGACAGCTATAAAGTACTGACTGTACTATTGAGGGTGACCCAAAGTTTCTTTCTTTAGGTAAAGGATCCCGTTACATGCCCATTGAGGCATAGTGGGAATATGGTGTTAGGCCCATATTTTCTTGACCAATGGCACACTAGGGGTGATGTGGTCAGCATCACGCTGGCCACCTTAACCTTCCCAGAGTTGCTCTGGTACCCAATTAACGAGGCTGGGTCGACCCCAGAGCTGTTTGCGGCCTAAAAAATCCCACTTCAACTGGGGATCAAACCATGGACCACCGAGCTAGGAAGCCAGTGCACTAACCACTGTGATACCATGGCTCCTTAAAGTTTCTTTCTTTAACATCATCACAATCATTACATCTTTGCTCCATTCAGAGCATGCAGCCCCCACTGCAGCTGGCCCCCATTCTAGGAAACCAGCTCTTGTTTTATATGATGACATTGCCATCTCCAAACACAATCTAATGTGAGTTGCCTTGTGTCTTAATCAAACATTATCAATAAATCTCAAGGTGTGTGTCTGTGTGTGTGTGTGTATATAATCATTTTCTTTTGTGCTCCCTATTGTCTTGAGCAAACATTAAAAATAAACCTCAAGGTGTGTGTGTGTGTGTGTATATATATATAATCATTTTCCTTTGAGCTCCTTATGGAGCATGAAGCCACCACTACAGCTGGTCCTCTTGCAGGAAACCTGCACCAAGCAGTCACATGCTTTTGTACCGGTGGTTTCTGTGGCAAATTGTTTTACATGATGTTTTATAAGTATATATATACAAACATACATACAGACTGTCCTCAACTTGTGATGGGGTTCAGTTCCGACGATCTAGCTGATATGGTTGTAAGCGAGGATTCACTTTATGCCATATGATCAAAAGGATATGCTGACAACATGCCTGAATGCTAAAATGTGTAGGTTTGTTTTCTTATACAGGTGTATAACCCAGAATCAGAACATCTGAAAACTGAAATATTTTTTAAAATAAAATGTTTTATCGGCCGACTTTTGGGTGATTTCCGAACCGATTTTTGGCCGACCTTATCTACTCTGGACAAAATCTGAAAACATAAGATTTTATGAAACACTGCCATCCCCAAGCATTTTAGATTCTGAGTTATGCACCTGTATTTTTTAACACTAATTTTACTCTTTGTTTGTAGTGAAATGATACAATGTAAAAGTTTTGTACACAGGTGCACAAAAAAGCTGTCAGTGGCAACAGGACAATTCTCAAGTAACTTCAGAGCAGAGGCAGAGGCGTTGAAAACTGCAGCAGACATTATAATGACAGAGGAAAGCACAGATATACAAGTTGCTTTCTTTACCGATGCACAGTCAGCAATTGCCACGTCGAAAAGCCAAAATAATACAGACCTGGATGATCTCAGACTAGTGAACCAAAAACTATGTCAACGATTCAAAAGTGTTGGGATTCAATGGATCCCATCTCACTGTAACATCACCAGCAATGAAGAGGCTGACAGACTGGCAAAGGAAGATGGAAATCTCTCAGCCTGATGCAAGCGTAACTTTCGAGGAGGCAAAGAGTTTTGTCAGAATCAGATACAGAAACAAATGGGACGTAGAGCATCCAGGTCACACACAAAATGATGCATACTAACTGCTCAACAGAAGAGAACAAGTGGTAATCTCCAGACTCCGCATTGGCCACAACAGACTGAGATACCATCATTTCAACAAGCTAAAGATAGGAACTGTGGCACTGATAAACTGACTGCTGATAAACTGCTTTAAAGTTGCCCAACATATGCGGAACAGAGAAAGCGCATATGGCCGACACCTGTACCATTCATGGAAAAGCCATACAGAGATTCAAATAGCCTCAAACTGACTACTGCTTTCTTTGAAAACATTCAAGTAGATGTCTGAGAGTGTACAAAGAAGAAGGACAGTCTGACAGCATGGCAATGAAAGAAGTCAACATCAGATTTGATAAATAGTACTGGAGCCAGAAAGTTGTGGAGAGACATGATCACCTATGCTACAAGGCAAGAGTACTTGAAGAAGAAGAATAATCTTACATTGACAAGACTGTGGCTGTGGTCATCTCTCTCTCATCAGTGTGACATTCAGCTTGGCCAGCCCCTAATGTTCCATTCAAGCCCAGCAAATACAGAGCTGTTGATAGAATGTATAGGGTCACTCATTTATATATCACATTACACTGTGAGAACTTAGGTGTGTGAGCTTCATATATCACATTACACTGTGAGAACCTAGAAGTGGGAACTTTATAACCCCACTACCCTGTGAGATGTCTCACAACACTTTGAAAAACTAGATGTAGGAACTTGACATGTCTCACAACACTTTGATAAACCTGGTGTGGGAACTTTATAACATATACAGAGCTATTAGATTAATAGTTGCTGAATCACATTCTAACTTTATTAGACCAAAACACTATGGGACATCTGGTGTGCTAACTTTACAAACTACACAACAATTCAAGAAATCAAGTGTGGGAACTATACAATAAGGAGTGGGAATATAATAAGATGTGACATCTGGTGTGGTAATATATTAAGATGTGACATCGGGTGTGGTAATATAATAAGATGTGACATCAGGTGTGGTAATTTAATAAGATGTGACATCAAGTGTGGTAATATAATAAGATGTGACATCAGGTGTGGTAATATAATAATAATAAGATGTGACATTGGGTGGGGTAATATAATAAGATGTGACATCAGGTGTGGTAATATAATAAGATGTGATATCAGGTGTGGTAATATAATAAGATGTGATATCAGGTGTGGTAATATAATAAGATGTGACATCGGGTGTGGTAATATAATAAGATGTGACATCAAGTGTGGTAATTGTGACGTATAATGGAAATATAGCCTACAGTATCTGACAGCCCTGAAATCCCGTTAGAGTCTATGATTCGCTAGCACGGCCATGCAATTTACAGCCTGCATTTACTCACTTTTAATCCACGCCTCTTTTTCCTAAAACGTAAACAAACGGAAAGCTTACCAACTGTGATAAACGAGCGCAAAGGCCTTATTGCTCTATCTTTTCCTACATCTTTCGTATTGTATTTTCTCCGACATTTGTCCTTTCACCCCACATTTGCTATCCCACATTTGCTATTTCATCGTTGTGATTACTCGCAACCGGTATCTAGAGAACCACATTTGTTCTTTCATCGGGGGAAATAAAGTCCTTTGATTGAGTCCCCATACCTGACATTATCGTTTGAAGCCCACATTGCATCGTGATAAATCTGGTGAAAACACATCTGGTCATCCCAATCAGACATCTGGGCATGCTGTAATTTCTGTGACACCACATTGGACGCCCAGATTGGCCAGGTGAAAACGTCTCATGCTGTAATGGTGTTATCTTTGGTCGGCCGCTGTTCAGACAAGCGTTGGGTTACCACATTGGACGCCCAGCTTGGCCAGGTGAACAATAAACAATCAGAGAGTAAGGTGACAGCAATTTGACAGCACCTTTGCATTAGCCCGCCAATTATCTCCATACCTGTTTGTCAAACCACACCCACGTTTGGACTGACAGGGGACAAGAGCGATCCTGTGAATGAGTGACCAGAGGGGCTATTAAGGATTGGTTGGTATGGGCGGAGCTGTACAAGAAACCCATATCGGACTGGCAGAAATATAATACCGCCTAGCTTGTTAGAGGAAGCAGTTCAGTTTTTATATTGTGAGGCAGAGATACAATCCCAAAAAATGCCTAGCCTAATTACATGTGTTTATTCAGAGTGGATATAATTCAGTTCTGTGATGAATTGTGTTCTTAAAGGATTTTGCGAAGGGAAAATAAGGTTAGTAGATCTTATACAGATTATTAATACATTTTCTTAAATTTTGTTTATTTTAACCTCACAGCTAAAATGTGCGAAAGATAGAGTTTCAAATAATTCTTTGCATAACTGATTAATAAAATCAGAAGATTTTCCTAGAAGATGATAGGAGGTAATTAATAGTTCATACTTCACCTTCATCATCATCACAGTCTCCCATGCGCACACACTCTCATGCACAAGATATTTAACATCATTAGAATTGAACTCAGAGAGAGATCAATAATGAGCAGTAGTATGAATGAAAGTCAACCAGTGATGTTAAATGTGAAAAACTTACGAAGACTTTTGTGTGTCTTCAGTTCATCAGAAGTCTGAGTCTACACGCAACGTGTCCGACGTCTAACCAGAAATAAGTTATCAAAAACGGACATTTGGCTAGCAGAATTCGCCATAGGACATCTAACATTCCTCAATTAAAGAGGAATATTGTCTCACCCACAAGTCAGAAGGTGGACGCAGCATTTTTCGTCACCCATATACTGCTGGCTCACAAGTTCAATACATTGTTATCAGAAGTTCAATACAGAGTCATCATAAATTCAAATCACTCGAAAGATCATTATTATCTGAAGTCAAGCAAAAGAGCTCAAAAGAGGAATCGCATATTTATACCAAGTGCATCACACTCTTAAGCGCATTCTATGAAGCAGACTCTAAAGTATATTTTATGAATCATGACTACATACGCAAGATTATGAGTCTACGTATCACTAACATTTTGTGAAGATATCCAGTCTGGCCAGTACCCTCGGGAGATTAGACAACAGACCCTTTGTTCATATGACAGCTATTAACTGTTGATCAACACTACAGAGATATACTCAAACAGTGAAGGAATATACATAAATATCTCGTCAGCGTTCTCAGTGCGACAACAGTTTTCATCAGAACGTCCTCGGCTTAGAGATACCTCACTCGACATAACGTATAACAATGTGGGACAGTGTATGCATACATGTGAATCGTCATATCAATGCAAAGCATTTAGAGACCCATGGACTGTGTAGAGTACTCACCATTTTGGTAACACGTATCATACCACATCATCATCATTTCGCTTTACACCAGTTCATTCTTAATTCTTCTCTTCTTCCATCCTTAGCCACCAACCGGCAAAGCAGTATGTGGCCAGTACGCCCAGTGGCGTCTTAGGGCAACAACAAATTGATCAATCTATCGCTGTTTCCACCACGCCTAGTGGCGTCTTTGTGGAACAGAAACAGACCAAACAATCTATCCTTGTTTCCGTAATCAGATTGGTTGGCAAGCAGGTGATCAGCCCACTGTGCAAAGTTTTTACGGGATGGGGTAAACAGCCCCATGCCCAACCCTCCTTAGTCGCTTTTTACGACATGCGTGGTAGGGTGCAGTGTTACTATTCTTTGCTCCCCTTTCGGGCCCCGGCAACACACGGGTGATTCTTAATTAACTACTACTTAATTAACTGCAATTTTATTATCTCATCTGTGTGTTTTGCGTGAATTGTCTTTCACCATCATCACGTTATAACCATTACTAACCCTATATGTGTGGATATTTCATTAATAAACCCAACGATCGTTTGATCATTATCTAGTTTGTTAATGTATCACTCGTGCTGTCGGTGTTACACATTCACCTATAGGAACATTTCTCTACTCAGATGAGGTTGGGGGCTTTTTCTTTACGGGATCTAAGGGCAGAAGCTAAGGTCGTGGGGAAACAGAACTCTTTCCATAATTAATTAGAAAACACCGTCTAGTGGAAAGCATTCTTCTTCTTCCTTCTTTGTTCTGAAAAGGACGGTGGTTGCGTTGTGTCTGTTTACGCCTAAGCTGTGATATCTGCACCTTTCGGTCGACACATCCGACTTCTGCACGGCATTTTTTAGGACGGGGTTTGCCTTCCCATTGCGATCCACACTCGCTCAGCCAGACTGCACTGCTGCAGACTGTTTCCAGGACCACCACGTGAAGGTGGAGTGCGGTCTTGACCAGCTCTGATTCGCTGGTCCTGACGCAGGCAGTCAAGCTATGAGTCGCTGACTGCATTCACTATTGCTGCATCTTGGGGTCCCGGAAAGCATTCGCATTCCTGTCTTCTTGTCCCTATCTCGAATAGGTCTTTATTCTTTCTTAATGAGCCAATTTCTAGAGACCTTATATCTAATATCTCATAGACTATTCCTGGCAAAAACTACTGTAGTAGTTGCCCCAGTACACACCACACTACACCAACTTCCACGACTTGCCAGTCATAACAGGGAGCGAACATGGTTGTTTACCCAAGTTTCTCACGCGAGCTGATCTGTCAATCATCAAGATATCAGACTGATGCACGTGGAAAAACACCGGCTCTCTGAAGTAGTGGCACGGGCAAAATTATTTTCCCTGTGTACTCTTTGATGTTCGTACATACAGGGGGAGACAATGTAATCTCCAGAAGCGGGCGAATCTATTAGTACCAGTTACACGGTTCCAAGTCTTTTGTTGTCGATTAGCAGCGCTGACAGAGCCACCGCATAAAGCCTTTTATCTGGGAAACGTAGTTTCCTGATTTCTGCTATGTGCTATAGTGTGAAAATTAGCATCCTCTATAGATCAGAGAGACAATAATGTATTTAAACTGTGGCTTCTCAAATCAGTTATCAGTTGTTGCTCAGAATTTTGTCGGATAGTCTAAACACGTATTCTAGAACCATTGTGGAAAATGTGTTAATAGTTCGTGGGATTGTTATTCTGATTTGTGGTAACAGAAATTGGCATTTACATGATTTAATGTGTTAAGTTTTACCATTATAATTCACTGTGATTTCCTAGCGTTAAAACTAGTGAAATAAAATAACGCGTAGATATTTCTTGCCAGTTGTTCAGTTTAATGTAATTTCCATCACCCGCATCATCAACAGAAGATACGGTTTAGCTGACGGAATTAATATGATAGTCGCGACTGATAGTGGACCATAGAATTTACATTATATTTCATTCGTGTAATTATATAAGTGACTAGTGTTAAATATCATACGACTTAACAGACGCCGACATCTAATAGCTATTAATGACAGGCGATATTTGTTAAGTGCGTGTAGGGAGAATGAAATAATAATTGACATTGAACGCTGATGGTTAGCGCGCGCAAAGGAGCAGGGAGGGCACATACCTTCACGTGACCTACAGACGCCACGCTAGCTAAAACTGACCGGATAGGAATAGGCTAGAGACACTGTGTGCCTTTTAACTTTAATCAGGACTGACGGAGAGGATAAGAGATCATCGTGTCCCCTTCCGTGTATATATATGTAGAGATATATTAGTAGCATTTTTTCATAATGTTTCACTATTTCTCGCAGACCTGATCAAACGGCGACCAGCAGTCTAATTTGGTCCTTTTTCTTCATTTACTGAGTGATTAATGTGGTCTTATTCTTGGCTTCATCATCATCAGTTGCTATCTCCACAACGAAGGTTGGCTGTAATGGATCTCCAACGTTTTCTGTCTCTTGTCTTGGTGGTGCACTCTGATAGGCTCTTTCCTGTCCATCTCTTGATGTTATCTTCCCACTTATAGCGCTGTCTTCCCCTTGCACGTTTGCCTTCAACTCTCCCTTCTGTTATGGTCTTCTGCAAGGTGTTATGCCTTTTTATGTGGCCAAAGTATTTTAGCTGCCGAACTGTGACCTCTCTCATTAGTTCTCTTTTCATACCTAGATTTTCTAGGACCTCCTTATTTGTTTTCATCTCTTTCCATGAGATACGCCCCATTCTTCTATATATCCACATTTCAAGAGCCTCAATTCTTTCTTCTAAATGCTTATTCATCGTCCATGTTTCTGTACCATACAGAAATGCAGAATATATATAACACTTTATGATTCTCAGTTTTAATTTGTGAGATAACTGTTTGGATGTCAGTATATGTTTCATGTTGATGAATGTGGCTTTGGCCATTCCTATTTTCTTCTTGATTTCTGTTTCACATCTGCCATCTTCTTTTATTATATGACCAAGATATACGTAGCTCTTGACTTGTTCCAGGATTTTCCCATTTACGCTTATCTTTAATGTGGGTTTATCGTCTGTTTTGCTAATTATCATAGTTTTTGTTTTCTCAATATTAATGTCGAGTCCATATTCATGACTTATACTGTTCACTTGCTTCACTAGTTCTTATAACCCCTGTTCGCTTTCAGCTAACAACACGGTATCATCTGCATATCTAAGGTTGTTTATTGACCTTCCACTGATGTTCAGTCCTGGTATTTCCTGTATCTGTTTGAAAATTTTTTTGGTGTATAAACTAAATAGGCAGGGGGACAGCACACAACCTTGTCTGACACCTCTTTTTATGTCAATCTTCTTCTTCTTCTTTGATCCTTAGCCGCCGACCGTCAAAGCAGTCAGTGGCCATCTCGCCTAGTGGCGTCTTGTAGGGCAACAACAAATTGATTCCACCTTGCTCGGTCGGTGGCCATCCTTCGTACAGTGCCCCAACTCTGGTTCATTCTTTGCATCTCAGCCTCCACAGTCCTCCGCCAGGTTGTTTTCGGTCGGCCTCTCTTTCGCCTTCCCTCAGGGGTCCAAAGCACAGCTGCCCCCGCGATGGCACCGGGGTCTCCCCTGAGGACATGACCAACCCAGCCCCAGCGTCCGCCAGCCACGATGGTGTGCATGCACCCCTGCCCGCTACGAGCAAGCAGATACCGGCCAGCGATGGCACTCGGCCAAAAGACTCGGTGAACTCGTCCCAGGCATGCCGTGTGAAAAGAGGACAATCTCGACATCTCCCCCTCCGCAACTCCCCAGCACCCCGCACCACAGAGAAGCGCAGAAAGCACACAGCTCTGATACAATCCCAATTTTGCGCCCGTGCTGTACCGGGAGGACCCCCAGACGTTGCCCAGGTCAAAGAAGGCCGCTCTTGCCCCATTCACTCCGACGCTGATGTCTCCGCCCGCCCCGCCGCCCGGTGCCACCACGCCTCCCAGGCATGCGAAGGCACCTGTCTGCACCAATTGTCTATTCCCTACCGACATGGGCCCAGGGTTGCCCACACCGAGCGCCATGACCCTAGACTTCCCTAAATTGATGTCCAAGCCCACCCGCTGAGTAAACTTACCAAGTCCATCCGCCCCCCCCCCCCCCCTCGGATGCGCCGATGCGAATGCGCCAGCAGTGCAACGTCATCCGCACATTCCAGATCCCCCAATGCAGAAAATGCAGCCCATCTGTCACGAAATGGATTTAGGACTAGAGACTGTCTACCTATAGTGACAAGACAATAGTAAGAAGAAAGACTGAAATGATAGATTCAGATAGAAATATAGTGCAAAATGTGAAAGTTGAGACCATTGGCTCCGAGGTTGAGAACCGAGGTTGATTCTTTCCTCGCCACTTCGGACGTTTAAATTGCTATGGCCTCGAACCACCTCTAACTACCCTATGGGGATAAGGTTCAATTAAGATTCACAAACACCAAGGTACAGACAACATATAGCTACTGTACTAAAGGAAATGACTGATGCCAGCTACAATTTATACAAGTTTATTATACACCTATAAACAACAAACATATGCATGTCCCATACATCAAGTGCGAGGATGCACTCCTGAAACAAAATCAAGCACAGTTAAAAATGCATCAACCCCAACCCTTCTCCCACAATTGCAACCTGTATGGAGAAAGAAGGTAAGGTTAACTGAAATGAACTACA
Source organism: Oreohelix idahoensis (assembly GCA_024509875.1). Taxonomy (NCBI): domain Eukaryota; kingdom Metazoa; phylum Mollusca; class Gastropoda; order Stylommatophora; family Oreohelicidae; genus Oreohelix; species Oreohelix idahoensis. The sequence continues at coordinate 195,865 of JAMPIV010017780.1, read as the reverse complement.
CTGCACTTGATGTCGCCTACACTCCAAACTAGCGGTTCTAAATTCTAACTCTAACTCTAAGTCCACTGATAGCTGGAACGACGGCGAAGTGACTACACAATCTCTGCACAGACTTCGGTTCTACACAGCCTATCCTGGAATCTCCTGAACACAACTAACTGCACCTCTAAACTTCAGCAGCTGTCCTCTGCTATGATTCACCAAAACTAACAGTTCTGCCTATCTGTGCTGACTTCAGTAGAGAGAATGTTTACCCTATCTCTCTCCACTAACTCTGGACTTGATGACTGAGGGTTAACAAAACCCCACTGGATTCTGGACTGGAACTGTAGCGGACTTCTACCACTCGGAAATTACCTGCCCGAGTACCTATAACTGGGCTGTCGGCTTTATTATGGCCGTGAAGAAACGAACACAAAATTACCACACCGCTGGCAGCCTGCCAAATCTGCGTGTGTAACGAGCGTCAGAGCTCAGGATTTATCCACAAAAATCCTATTCGCTGGAAAATGTCTTCCCCTGGTTGGGAAAACGTATTTTCTTCCTCTCCGTCCACTACTGGCAACTAACGTAAAACCCTTGCGGTTCTGCGAATGCCCCAACTTTGCCGTGGGAGAAATTTTGTGGTCTCAAAATTCCGCTCTCATTCCCACAAAAAGCCGGCACCTGCTGTTTAGACAAAAGCAAAAACAACAGCTAAACAAAACGTTAATACTCTATTACAAATAACAATTAACTTCCTGACAAACCCTTAAGTCTTTAACACTTAAGTCTCCCCGTCTATAATCAATACAGCTCCCCTACTCTCTCCCGTTATGCACCACCATACAAAATCATGCAAACAAAGTCCGCTCCCCCCACTGAGCTCCCTTCTCTACCTGAGCCCACAAGGTAAACATTGGCTAACCCAGATCGCCTGTTCTGCCTGACTAACTCCGAGCAACAACCATATTTTCAATGGCCCGTCTGGGCAGACGTACTGTGGCCTACTTCTTACGCTGACACTAATGCCGTAATGTTTAACACAACTAAAACTAGCCTTCTCAAGGAATTCCTAAAATTCCCGTCAATAATAGTAATCACATTCAAAATGAAATACAAAATAATTCCCTTAACATAAATAAATGTCATCTCCATCTTCTGAATACACAGAATAACAAAGCACAATCAATAACCTATAGCCCTGTTTACGCTAGCATCTACATGCCGTCAAAAGTTATACATAACCCCTGGTTATCAAATTGAAAACCCCGTAGTTCAACCACGTGTTTGTAATTTTATGACCACGTGCTTATCTCCCCCTCGTCCCTCTGAACGTCGTATCAATAACAATTCCGTAACCAACGCGCCCACGCGCTTCCAAATTATGCCTCTTTCACTCCCGTCCACAGATATATGCGTAACTATATAAATAGCGAGCATCAATACTCTCACTAAAATCACAAATAAAAATACACATTACGCGCTCCCGACTATTCTGTAAATAAATAAAATTCGCAGATGCGAGTTTCTCTCCCGACCGACTTTGCAATAATACAAAGCGGTGATATCTCAACTTTTAAACCATGCCGCTATTCTTTCAACAAGGAATTAAATGGACCTAGTTTCTCATGTCTATCACTCAGATCGAATTGATGGCTCTGGAGTTAAGAATTAAATTAAACTAAACTTCCCAAGAAACTTAAATGATCGGCTAGGACTAGCAAAATTAAATAAAGTCCTCACGCAAAAATTCATGCTTACCAAATCTCGAATGTCCAACTGAAGGCAATCGACTTGACTGGCAACCCGGCTTTGGCAATTTTTTTTCATTAAAAGAGAAAGAAACTATGAAATATAGGCCTTTTATAATCAAGACCCCCACGCGCCGACTTCGTGACGTCATATGCGCGGCGTGGTTGTAAAGCCAATGAGAGCTCTGCATTTCAACTGCAGTTATCTCTCAGCCAATCAGAACCTAGATCGTTCTGATGTAACGTGCATGGGTTTTAGACAAAGAACCGAGATTAAGCCTAGCCCTATACTGCGGAAATGAAGCAAAAATGGCCGCAAATAATTTAACTCCCGAAAAATGCGTATATGGCCACGCAATATCTTTAAAAAAAGACAATCTGGTGCCAATCCTGATCTAGCATCTATAATCTTTCTTCTAGAAAAATACTGTCTAATTCCCTACACCCCCATTCTAAACACATAAAGAAGAACCATAAAGCAGATGAGATCAAACTCCCTCGTGATCTCATCTTGAAAAGAAACGTAAATAATAGAAGGAGAAGAAACATGGAGAAGGATTACCTGTAATCCCTCCTAAAATATAGTGAACACATTGCAAGGAGAAAAAGACATGGGCCATTTGAAAGACAGAATCTCAGTACTTTCGTCACACCATCCCATTCCTCCTGGACTGCCCTCCGCCGTCCGGCACACCACCCAGTCTATGACCACCAAAAACAGAGCGGCCGACAAGGGGCATCCCTGCCGCACCCCCGTTCTCACCCCAAAGGCCAGGCTGCTCCGCCCAACACCGCACGCAAAGCCCGCACAGAGGCCTTCCATGATTGACACCACGCAGCCCGGAACTCCACAAGCCCTCAGTACCCTCCATAAACTGTCCCCATGTACGCTGTCAAAAGCCCCCTCAAAATCAACGAAATTAATGCAAAGCTGTCCCTGTCACTCCGAGCACCGCGTCACAACGTTCCCGAGAGCGAATATACGATCCACACATCTCCCGCTCCCTCCAAACCCTGCCTGCCCCTTCCTCAGCCTGCGATCCACTGCCTCCGAAACTCTCTGTATAACTATCCTGCCCAGTATTCCGCCGGGAACCGAGAGAAGAGTAACTCCTCTCCAATCATTGCAGTCCGCTAGATCCACCCCCCCCCCACCCCCCCCATCGGGCAACCCGACAATCATTCCCCTGTTCCACTCTGACGGTGCTGTCCCCGCCTTCCAGACCCGCACAAACAGTGGTTCCAATAGTTCCGCCGCCAGCTCAGGGCCTGTCCCAAACAGCTCTGCATTTAAGTTATCATGGCCCGGAGCTTTGCCGTTCTTTAACCCTTTGATTGCTGTGATGATTTCTTCTTTTCGTGGAATGTATGTATTCACATCTAGATCGTTTTCAGCCTCAGGAACACTCAATTGTGTCTCTGGTGGTTCCTTGTTCAGAGTTTCTCTGAAGTGATCTGCCCATCTTGTTTCTTGTCCCTCTGCTGTCGTGATGAGATTACCTTGCTTATCTCTTACTAATGTAATATTGTTTGCCCCTCGTTTTCCGCTGATGAATTTAGTTATTTTGTATATTGTGCTTTGTTCATTTCTCAGTGCTGCCTCCTCTGCCTGTCTTGCAAGATCGTCTAGGAAATTCCTTTTGTTGGCTCGGGTTTGGCGTTTAACTTCCTTGTCCAGCTGACTGTTGTTGTTCGTCCATCACGGGTGATGAAGACCACTCTGTTCATCCAATTATTTAAGAATATGTTAGGTTAGTCTATGGGTACGAAGGTGACTGAACAGCCCGATGCGGGCCTGGAAAGATCTTGGACAGTGTGGGCAGGGAATGTTTGCTTCATGTGAAGGTTTTATTTCACGGTCCTTTCTAGCTTGTCTCCGCTGTTCCGCTGCTGCTCTTCTGGATGATTCGCATGCTGCTGCACCTTTACGAAGAGATGTGCGCCAAGCAGTTCGGTCTTGCGCAGCAGCTTCCCATGTGTCTGGGTTTATGTCAAAGGTTTTCAATGACGTCTTTAACGTGTCTTTGAAGCGCTTCTTTTGGCCACCATGGGAGCGTTTACCCTTCTGCATCTCACCATAAAAGAGTATCTTTGGCAGTCGATGGTCTGGCATGCGGACTACATGACCTGCCCAGCGAATTTGTGACTGCATCAGAATAGTATCAATACTAGGGATACCAGCTCTGTCAAGAACGGCGGTATCCGGGATCTTGTCTTGCCATTTGATGTTCATTATCTTCCTGAGACAGACTGTATGGAAGTGGTTTAGCTTCTTTACGTGGCGCCTGTATACAGTCCATGTTTCACATGCATATAGCAGCTCTGTACACCTTCAGCTTTGTCTGTAGACTAATGCCACTTCGATGCCAAACGTTAGTGTATAGTCTGCCAAATGTGCTGCTGGCATTGGAGATCCTGGTGTTCACCTCATCATCAATGACAATGTTCTGGGATAGTGTGCTACCAAGGTATGTGAATCTGTTCACAACATTCAGTTTCTCACCATTAACCTTGATGACTGGCTCAGTATAAACTGTGCCAGGAGCTGGTTGGTACATGATTTCTGTTTTCTTCGTGTTGATGGTAAGCCCAAAGTTGGCGCAGGCTTCGGAGAATCTATCCACACTATGCTGCAGATCAGCCTCTGAGCCAGCATTGAGGGCACAATCATCAGCAAACAGAAGATCTCTGATGGTGTGTGATTTGACCTTGGTTTTTGCTTGAAGCCTCCTAAGGTTAAACAATTTTCCATCAATACGATAACTAATGTCGATTCCTGTGTCCCCGTCTCTAAAAGCATCAGTCAGCATAGCAGAAAACATGATACTGAACAGAGTCGGTGCAAGTACGCACCCTTGTTTAACTCCATTTGAGACGGGGAAAGGCTCTGATAGCTCACCGTTTTCCTGAACTCTAGCCTACATTCCATCATGCAGTTGCTGCACTATTGTGATAAATTTCTTTGGGCAGCCGTATTTTGCCATGATCTTCCATAGACCCTCTCTACTGACCGTGTCGAACGCCTTTGTCAAGTCGATGAAAGCTGTGTACAGGTCACAGTGCTGTTCTTGGCATTTTTCTTGTAGCTGTCTTGCAGCAAACACCATATCTGTGGTTCCACGTTCTTTCCGGAATCCACACTGACTTTCAGGTAAAAGACCCTTGTCAAGATGAGCCGTAAGGCGATTCAAAAGGATTCTGGCGAATATCTTCCCAGCGATTGATAAAAGAGAGATGCCTCGATGATTGTTGCAGTCTTGGCGATTACCTTTACGTTTATATAGATGTATAATTGAGGCATCTTTGAGATCGTGTGGGATGGTTTCACTCTGCCACATTTGCTGGAAGATCATATGAAGTTTCTCTATCAGAACTGCACCGCCATCTTTATAAACCTCAACAGGAATTGAATCGGAGCCAGGGGCCTTTCCACTAGACAGTTGACGAATCGCTTTTTTAGTTTCCTCCAGAGTTGGTACATCATCTAATGCTTCATTTATAGGAATTTGGGGCAGGCGGATGATGGCTTCGTCATTAATAGATGATGGCTGGTTCAAGATATTATTAAAATGTTCAGCCCAGCGTTGGAGAATTTTTTCCTTGTCTGTAATTAGTGTTTTTCCATCTGCATTAAGGAGGGGAAATGATCCTAATGATGTTGGACCATAGACCGCTTTGAGTGCAAGGTAAAAGTTTTTCAAGTCATGGCTGCCAGCAAAGCCTTGGATCTCATCTGCTTTATTACTCAGCCATGAATCCCGCATCTGGCGTAGTTTATGTTGGACGATTCTACGCATGTTGTTGAAAGCGTCTTTCTTGGATGTAGATTTTGGATCATTTAAATATGCTTTATGGAGATGGTGTTTCTCAGCCAACATCTGCTTTATATCATCTGAGTTCTCATCAAACCAGTCATTTTGTTTCTTGATGTGAAATAAATATAAAGGTATGTTATCAGGCACTCGCATGAAATAAAAAGTAGAACACCAGACAACAGAAAAACAACAGACATGAGTGGCTTACCCAGGATTTGAACACTGGACCTTCCGTGCGACAACCCCGCCTAGCCATGCAAGCGAATCACACTATCCGCTCTGCCATCTACGCATCATCAAAAATGATGTTTCAATGGCAGGTCAATAGTGCGAACCACAATACACGACACCAGAAGTCCTCCATGGGCAGTTCAGCCTATTAATGACGCAATCACTTCTGTTGTATTTCTATCAAGCAGTATAGGCCGAATCCAACAAGACCCTTAGGACCTTAATACTGTGTCCAGTAAATGATAGTAGACTAGAACAGTGAGAACAGAATAGTGGGTAGGTTTGGTATTGTACAAACATTTATTACAAATAAGGGAGGGAAACCTGAGGCCTGTAAACAGTAAATTAATATGAAATAAATATAAAGGTATGTTATCAGGCACTCGCAGGAAATAAAGAAGTAGAACACCAGACAACAGAAAAACAACAGACATGAGTGGGTTTCCTGCGAGTGCCTGATAACATACCTTTATATTTATTTCATATTAATTTACTGTTTACAGGCCTCAGGTTTCCCTCCCTTATTTGTAATAAATGTTTGTACAATACCAAACCTACCCACTATTCTGTTCTCACTGTTCTAGTCTACTATCATTTACTGGACACAGTATTAAGGTCCTAAGGGTCTTGTTGGATTCGGCCTATACTGCTTGATAGAAATACAACAGAAGTGATTGCGTCATTAATAGGCTGAACTGCCCATGGAGGACTTCTGGTGTCGTGTATTGTGGTTCGCACTATTGACCTGCCATTGAAACATCATTTTTGATGATGCGTAGATGGCAGAGCGGATAGTGTGATTCGCTTGCATGGCTAGGCGGGGTTGTCGCACGGAAGGTCCAGTGTTCAAATCCTGGGTAAGCCACTCATGTCTGTTGTTTTTCTGTTGTCTGGTGTTCTACTTCTTTATTTCCTGCGAGTGCCTGATAACATACCTTTATATTTATTTCATATTAATTTACTGTTTACAGGCCTCAGGTTTCCCTCCCTTATTTGTAATAAATGTTTGTACAATACCAAACCTACCCACTATTCTGTTCTCACTGTTCTAGTCTACTATCATTTACTGGACACAGTATTAAGGTCCTAAGGGTCTTGTTGGATTCGGCCTATACTGCTTGATAGAAATACAACAGAAGTGATTGCGTCATTAATAGGCTGAACTGCCCATGGAGGACTTCTGGTGTCGTGTACTGTGGTTCGCACTATTGACCTGCCATTGAAACATCATTTTTGATGATGCGTAGATGGCAGAGCGGATAGTGTGATTCGCTTGCATGGCTAGGCGGGGTTGTCGCACGGAAGGTCCAGTGTTCAAATCCTGGGTAAGCCACTCATGTCTGTTGTTTTTCTGTTGTCTGGTGTTCTACTTCTTTATTTCCTGCGAGTGCCTGATAACATACCTTTATATTTATTTCATATTAATTTACTGTTTACAGGCCTCAGGTTTCCCTCCCTTATTTGTAATAAATGTTTGTACAATACCAAACCTACCCACTATTCTGTTCTCACTGTTCTAGTCTACTATCATTTACTGGACACAGTATTAAGGTCCTAAGGGTCTTGTTGGATTCGGCCTATACTGCTTGATAGAAATACAACAGAAGTGATTGCGTCATTAATAGGCTGAACTGCCCATGGAGGACTTCTGGTGTCGTGTATTGTGGTTCGCACTATTGACCTGCCATTGAAACATCATTTTTGATGATGCGTAGATGGCAGAGCGGATAGTGTGATTCGCTTGCATGGCTAGGCGGGGTTGTCGCACGGAAGGTCCAGTGTTCAAATCCTGGGTAAGCCACTCATGTCTGTTGTTTTTCTGTTGTCTGGTGTTCTACTTCTTTATTTCCTGCGAGTGCCTGATAACATACCTTTATATTTATTTCATATTAATTTACTGTTTACAGGCCTCAGGTTTCCCTCCCTTATTTGTAATAATTGTTTCTTGATGGAAGGACCCAGGACCTCTGTAGCAGTGTTGTAGATCTGCTCACTTAGGGCTGCCCAATTTGTTTCCACACTTTGGCCGTCTAGCGAGATAGATTTGAGACGGTCTTCTAAGGTGTCAGTAAATGACTGTTTGATTTTTGTCTTCTTTAGTTTGGTGACATCCAGCCTCTTTTGAGTTTTCTTCCCCTGAGGGCGCCTGGCTGGTTGGATACGAATTTTAAGTTTAGATACAATGAGGCGATGATCAGTCCAGCATTCGGCACCACACATGGACTTGGTCACCCGGACATCTTGACTGTTCGCTATATAGTTGCTTTAACCTGGGGGACTTCGCTTCTGTTTTCTTTCTTTTCATTTCCTTTCTCATCGTTACTTACTTAGTCGTTCCCCTTCTACCTTTTATGTCAATGTATGATGAATAATTCCATCCAGATCTTACTGTGGCAGTTTGCTCCCAATAAAGGTTACTGAGTATTCTTATATCTTTTCCATCAATACCTATGTCTTCGAGGCATTCAATTATTTTCTCATGATGGACTCTGTCAAAAGCCTTCTTATAGTCAATGAAGCACATGTACATACTTTTTTGGACCTCTGTATATTTTTTCTGCTAATATTCTTAGGCAAAATATTGCCTCTCTTGTTCCACTGTTACATCTAAAACCAAACTGTTCTTCTTGATTTCGCTGTCTACCTTACTTTTTATTCTTTCCTGTATTATTTTGAGCAGTATCTTAATTGCATGACTCATCAGGCTGATTGTTCTAAAGTCTGAACATTCTGTTGCATTTGGTTTTTTGGGCAATGTTATAAAACTGATGTCTTCATGTTGTGTGGTATATATCCTGTATTGTGTATATCGTTGCATAGATCTGTGATTGTATCTATACCAAAGCTCTCCAGAGCTTCTATCATTTAAATTTTTATGGTATCCATGCCTGCTGATTTTCCTTTTTGTATCATATGTATGGCATTCTCTACTTCTGATCTGAGAATGTTTGGGCCTTCATTAGAATCTGGTGATGGTTTTTTTACCTCTGTTGTCCTCAAATAGTTCTTTTACGTATTCTGCCCATCTGTTTGATATGTCTTTCTCATCAAGTAATATTACACCATTTTTGTTCTTGATACAGCTTCCTCCTTGTGCAAACCGCGACCGATTTGATAATTTCTTTATCTTTATTCTTGGCTTACACGTCCCTAAGTTCAGCTGTGAACAGGATTGGCCAGATGGACACATAAACATTTTTAAATAGTAAAGTTAACTGGAATTACAAATACCCAGATTTTTTTTTTTGCAATTTATCAGCCCACTGGAGTGTGAAAGATATAACAGTTCTCCCGACTTTTGACAGTCGTATCAACGGATTTATCCAGCAAGTTACGCAGTTTCAAAATCGGCATTCACCACAAAGCCAGCCGATAGGATTTACCATCATCATCATTTAACAATAATTAACAGTTTTTAGCAACTAGAGTTTTTTTTTTTTCAAATACTGGAAGAATTCTTTCACTGTTTGCTGTGAACACCAGATCTCGGTTCTACATTAACTATTCGACGTGACATTTGTTGATCCAGGAATACACCACCAACTTTGGCGTCCCCCTCCTAAAAATGTTATTTGTTATAGAGGGTGGACTGGGGCCGACTTGTATAATACCCCTGACACTTTATATATTCAGGAACCATCGTAATTTCAAAAGGATATCACCAGAATAGGGTACACGTATTGATGTGGCCACAAGTGACAGAGAGAGTGAATATTTTCTTAGTTAAAAAAAACTGTACCATCATTCATTTTCTTTGCTTAAATATTGTTTACTTTACTGGATAGTATTTAGTGGGAACTTTGTTCTTCTCTTTACTGTCTATGCTATAACATAGTGCTAACCTTTGACCTTTGGGGTTATTAACTTGTTGGGTTCTTTCTTTCTCAATAAGGGGGAGGGCACATGTATTCTGTATTTTTTTTTTCTATGTATGACATGCTGATTTTGTTTGATCTTTCTTTAGATATTCGATGTTGTAAAGTTTAATGATAATAAACAACAAAAGAACTTACCTTTGTGTGTTGGTCAGACCCATACCCAATTTACCATAGTTTTTCACGTTTGTGTGTCTTGTTGTCACATATACTGGTCACAGAAAGTAGGGGATATTGAATTTAAAAGTTATCCAAAGACAACATATTTCAAATTAGTTCATTTATTCCTTCGTACAAGTAAACTTGAGCATCATAACAAGACATTTGCGGTATAAGAAGTGTTATGGCTTTACTCACATGATTTTAGTCGCACTGGCAACCAAGGCGGGGTAGGTACTTCATTGTCACAAAAATATTCCAATATTTCTAAAAACGTGTAGGGCCCCCGTTTGCCGCTAAACATGCATTGCAACGACGTCTCATACTGCAAATAAGCCTTCTGATGTTGTCTTGAGGAATTCTCTGCCACTCCTGCTGAAGGGCCTGGGCTAACTGCTGAAGAGTCTATGGAGCGGCTGGACGTTGTTGGACGCGTCTATTCAGGAGGTCCCACAAATGCTCAATAGGAGACAGGTCGGGGGACATCGGCGGCCACGGTAACGTTCGGATATGCTGCATCTGAAGGTGATCTTGGACGACGCGAGCACGGTGAGGACGTGCATTGTCATCCTGGAAGATGAAATCTGGTCCGTGCCGTTGAGCAAATGGCACAACAATAGGCTCGATGATGTTGTCACGGTAGTAGAGCCCTGTGATATTGACCTGGCATATGTGAAGGTCGGTCCTGTCATTCATACAGATGCCTGCCCACACCATTACACTGCCACCTCCATAACGGTTGTGTGCAACAGTTGCAGGAGGCTGGTAACGCTGACCTCGCCGTCGCCAGACACGTAATCGACGATCATGAAAATCCAAAACGAAACGGGACTCATCAGAAAACATCACTGATGCCCACTGTTGATTGGTCCACCGATGATGACGTTGGCACCAATCCATTCTTGCTCGCCTGTGTTGTGGTGACATGGGCAAAGCTACAAACGGTCTGCGTGAGGCCAGTTGCACTTGGTGCAAACGGTTTCGTACTGTCTGAGTTGAGACCCGGATCCCAGTGGTCTGTTGAAGGTGTTGCTGAAGTTGAGTAGCATTTAGAGTCCGAGTTCTGATGTCCTGAGTAACAAGAAGTTGATCTTGGCGGCGTGTAGTGACTCTTGGGCGGCCAGTCCGAGGCAGATCAGCCATTGTGCGGAAATGTTGATACCTGTTCCACAGTCTGCTGACAACTGACTGTGAAACATTGAGGTTCTGAGCAGCATCCACTTGCTGACTTCCGGTTTGCAACATGCCTATGCCTATCCATCTCTGCTGTTCTGTCAAACGTTCCATGACGAAGAAAAGAAATTTTATCTGTTGCAGAGTCTTTTTATACCTGTCCATGGTGAGTAGTGTTCATCAAACCCGAGATACACGCATTTTTGTGAAAAAGAATAATGTGTGAACTTTACGGATGGGCCCCACTTCTGTTCTTGGGATTGGCTTACTCATCACGAGTCACCAAGTCAACATGATATTGCACGTGAGAGTGGAGAAGAGCGTGCTCGATATGTCCGTACAACCATTAAAATACGAAATCCACTCTTTTGTAAAATAATACATACCATCTTAAAATATCCCCTACTTTTTGTGACTAGTATAATTGTGTGTGTGTGTTTAGTTAAACTTATATTTCTAGATATAGGGAGGTGCAAGATTATCTTGTACTCAAATATAGTCGTATAGATAGGCTGAACTAGAGAAACTACTCATTCCAGAGACAGATCTTCTCCTTAAACTATTCACTCGTGAAATCTATTCTCACATCTTTACTTCTCACGTACTATCACCATCCACTCTACTCAGGCGGGACCATAAATAACTTTCAAACCTATCTAAATTTACGACAGTAATATAATAAGATGTGACATTAGGTGTGGTAATATAATAAGATGTGACATCAGATGTAGTAACAACCACTGGATTTAAAAAAGAAATCATTTATTTATTCCCCTCTTTGGTCCATCTGGAGCATGGAGCCACCACTGAAGCTGGCACCATTCCAGAAAGCCTACATGACAGCATTCATGTGCTCGTGCTCCAGTTGTTTCTGTAGCACTTTGTTTTACACAATGAGGTTGCCCAACCTCATGATATGCATGTAGGAGCAGTGCCCCTATTATTTCTGTCTCCGGGGACTACACGGGGCAAAGAATGGTCAGCATTAGAAGCAATGCAAGAAATAAGATAGATCTTGCTGATGACCTGTGACCTGCACTTGTGACAAGAGTCTGACATTTCTTAAGTAAAGCTGATGGAGAATGTCCTGGGGGTCTCTGAAGAGACAGACATGTTATACACGACAACTAATATAAGGTTGTACATGGCGTTGGCAATTTCATGCAAAACTAATACCACTGCTGTAAGAGCGTGTGACTGATGGGTGTAGGCTTCAGCTGCAGCAGCGGCTACATCTTCTGTAGGGAGTATGATGGAAAATAATGATCGGGAATAAACACGATCAAAGAATTGTATCTTTGACGTATAGCTTGTTATGTGTCCAGTACATATAACCAGTGCCGGATTTAGTCATAAGTTAAATAAGCTACAGCCTAGGGTCTCACCGTCTGAAGGGGTCTCTCATGCCAAGTTCAGTTGTTACACGGCTTTATTCTGTTAGTACCAATTGCCAAACAGAGCCTCACCATGTCTAAATCCGGCCCTGCATATATGTCCGTAAATGAAATTTTACATTCAACAATAAATGGTCTAGTGAAATGTGTAATTTGCATTCTGTCAGGGTTTTCGTTTTCATAAAAAATTAAAATTATATTAAACAGAAATGGGACAATTACATCTCAACAGATGAACTCAACACGCGAAACCGCCAAAAGGTTTTTAGAACCACTGATCCGGGTACTAGCGAACTATTTGCATCGGTAACTAGTCCACAGCCAATCCTTCGTGTGACACAACATTGACACCACGTGGTTTGAGAGGTCATGTGATTACAGCGAAATACCAAGGCAGTGGTTCTCAACGTTTTTTGGACCCCGCAACCCCTTGGCTTTTAGTAAACTTTCCCGCACTCCTCTTTACAATACGACAGGGACAAATTCTAGAGTTTACCATGTATATGCGCATATAACAATAAATTAATAGATCATTAATTTTTTCATAAAGATATCAAGACATAACATTTTTAGCTTTACAAGGTTGCTTAGTGTTTACCAAAAACAGAGCAAAATAAATTAGACCAAACCTTGATTCCGTTTCTCAACTAAAGTTTAATTTTTTAAAAGAGATACCCGTATATCATGTCCGGTTTGTTTCTTGCTGTGGATTTGATTGAGAACATGACTCGCCGTGCTATCTCCCTCTCCCTCTCGTTGTTTTTACTAACGCTATTACTTGCGAAATATTTCAGTATGATAATATATTCCCCCCCCCCCCCCCCCTCCCCCCCCAACAAACTTCTAGAACCCCAAGTTGGGAAACGCTGTACTAAGGTAAGACCGACGTTAAGCAGGACGCAAGTTAAGAACAAAAATGAAAGCGCACCACATACACATGCCTCGCACACGATAGAGAGAAAACAAGAGAGTGCGTGAGTACATATTCTTTTCATAGACAACAGCGCTCTGGCAGTTTTTTAACAACCTGGTGTGCCTGTTTGGGTCAGCTGAAACTGATGGCAATAACCAGACAGGCACCAATGAAACGAAGAGGCGAGAAGAGGCCGCTCGTGCTGGATTGGACATACACACTAAGGAAACTGGTTGATAATAATAATAACTTCAAGATAGTTCATTCTGAAATCCATAAGGTGGCAGAGGAAAAAGAAGACACTAGGGCACAATGGAAAAAGAACTGACGGGGAGGACATTGAAAGATATTGAAAGAACGGCACAGGTCATGAGGATTTAGTATGAATTTGTTGAACGCCTATACTCCTCAGGGAGCCGAAGACGATGGTAATGATGATGAAAAACACAGCTATTCCCAGTTTAGATTGTTATCAGTATCTTCAATACCTAGCATACTGATGATGACAGATGAATAGTGAATTGGGTGTCATCCCAGATACCCCCGGGATATCACAAACCCTTTCCCCTTGTTAACAGCATGACAGGTTCAAAATGGTTGGCTACGTCATGAATGGAAAACATTCATAGAAGCTTCGAGTCTACAAGAGCTGGTGTGGATCTACTGTCCTGGTCATGCAGGGGTATGTGGTAATGAGAGCTGACAGACTAGCATCAAGAGCACCCACAGTGGCGACATTAGATATGGATAAGGGAGAGATACTGAGAACAATTAATGATCGCCTGTTAGAGAATGACACTGCAATAGATGAATCATCAAGGTTAAGACTGTTGGTATCTGGCATCAGACGTAAGGCTAGCAGAAATGGGCGTATGAGAGGATGCATCCGTCATGTATTTAACCAGCGAGCTACAGGAACAGTTTACATTCACACTCTTCGACATATTCTGAAGGAGATTGAGCACCTATGGGTTTGCCCGGAGTGCAATGATGTCGATTCTGTTCAACAATAACATGACAGGTGTGAGAGACTGCCGTTCCGGGACTGGGGAGAAAACACACACGCGCGCGCGTATATTCACACAAAATTACTGGTACATAATTTCCATGTTCATGGGTCAAACAGTGTAGCATGTACTGATACGAGGGTAGCTAGACACAGTACAGTAGTACACACCCATCAGACGAAAGTTTAAAAACAGTAACTGTTGTAATTGACTTCGTGTGTCTGTTAACAGATAACGGTAAATAAAAAATATGACCAAAGTTTGCACTATTAGTATACTATTAACTACGCACATTTTGTTTAGCTGCATAAACACCACTTGTGTTTATATATATTCAAATACAGCTAGGATATTGTCAAGCGAACTGGATTTATTTTCGTGTTTTTTTCCCCCCCTTTAGCCGGGGTACCGGGGTGATGTGAGAGGCTAGGAAGGTTGTGGGGTCATAAACTTGAACTTAAGAACTAAGGGTAATGTTTATGCATTGTTTTTTTCACTTGAGATTTTTGCCTTCAAGAGAGGCACGTTAAGTCCGTCGGTTATAACACAGCGCAACCGCCATTGAAAAATAAGTGATTTCTGTCAAGTCACATGCACATCGCAGCAGAACAGCCCAGGGAAAATACGCCACGAACGGCCATATGAAAGAAGCACAGAAAATAATGAAATGAAGGCGGCCCAGTAAGATATGGGGAAGAATCAGCGGGCAAGGTGCGGCACAGCACGAAAATAAATTTGGAACGAAACGACGAAAGGAACCATGATGCAAAATGACATATATTGCGTCGGACAATACAGGGAATACTTCAAGTCAACATGATGTTTGGACAATTGGGTACGGTATGTAGATAGTCTAAGCTAACTAATATGCTACATTCTGCGTCGGACAGTACAAGGAATACTTAAAGTCGAAACACTTGGGTACACAGATGGTCTCTATCTGTGATATATGCGTAGAAATCGCCACTTCAGCCATATCTTAGTTCAAGATTCACAAGACTGGTGAACGGTGCTCGTTGATTGGCTGAGAGATATTTGTATCTCGACATAGTGATTTAACTAAGAAGTGGGTTTACACACACGTTTTACGACAACAACCAGCGCGCTACAGGAACAGTTTGCATTCATACCCAGCGACATTTGCTGAGGGAGACTGAGCACCCATGGGTTTGCCCGAAGTGCAGTGATGTCGATTGTGATCAACAAGAACAATAACTCCCACTGCTTTTTAGTGTAAACTCGTGACCATAGCAACACATTCCAGTATCCAGGGTCAGCAGTATTTATTGTGGCCATTATCTTGCAAGGCAGACAGATTACAAGACTATTTACACAGCGTCTACTACACTTGACGCAACAGGCAGTTTTCCTCCGTTTACTGATTACTAGTTTTCGGTTTCACTGACACTCTCATGTGTAAATCACATGGTGTCCTACATAAGTATTGCATAATATCACATAGTGGATTGTATTAGATCTACATTTCGGGTTCTCAACCTTTTTCTGTTCCCCGTACCCCCTTGGCTTTTAGTAAACCTTCCAGTACACCCTTGACTTTTAGTAAACCTTCCAGTACACCCTTGGCTTTTAGTAAACCTTCCAGTACACCCTTGGCTTTTAGTAAACCTTCCAGTACACTCCTGGCTTTTAGTAAACCTTCCAGTACACTCCTGGCTTTTAGTAAACCTTCCAGTACACTCCTGGCTTTTAGTAAACCTTCCAGTACACTCCTGGCTTTTAGTAAACCTTCCAGTACACTCCTGGCTTTTAGTAAACCTTCCAGTACACTCCTGGCTTTTAGTAAACCTTCCAGTACACCCTTGACTTTTAATAAACCTTCCAGTACACCCCTGGCTTTTAGTAAACCTTCCATTACACCCTTGACTTTTAATAAACCTTCTGTACACCCCTGGCTTTTAGTAAACCTTTCAGTGCACCTCTGGCTTTTAGTAAACCTTCCCGTGCCCCCTTGACATTTAGTAAACCTTCCCATACACCCCCTTGACATTTAGTAAACCTTCCTGTACCCCTTTGGCTTTTAGTAAACCTTACCGTACATCCTTGGCTTTTAGTAAACCTTCCCGTACCCTGTATTAAATAAATTACTATGCATTTTACTATGCATATGCACACAAAAAAAAATAAACAGATTAATTAATTATTCATTAAGAAAATTGTATTCGGTAAATAATACTATTTTAGTGTCATGTCAATGTCAAAGGTTTATCACAACACAGTCCAATAAATTTGTGAGACACTTGATTCTGTTTCTTGTCAACCAACAGTTTTATTCTTGGTACAGCTTTAGAAAGAGATACCCGCATGTTACGTTCAACCTTCAGTTTGTTTCCTGCTTTAGTTGTGATTGAGAACAGAATTCACCGTTTTCTCTCCAAACCACAGCTTTTTTTATTCAAGAGCGCTGCTATTTTAGGAATATTGCAATAAGATAATATAGTTACGAATGAAATATTCCTCGTGCACTCTCGACAAACTTGCAGTATCCCCTGAGGTTACGCTTACCCCAAGGTGAGAACAACTGGCCTACATCTTTTGTTAGCGCTTATCTCTGTCAACACAGGTCACATTTGTATTTGCTAAAGTGTAAACAATTTTTGTCTACAAGCATGACCCATTAGTACAAGAGATAACACTCCTCTATGAGATAATATGCACACAACTCTCCTTTTAAATGATGAATGCCAAAATATATAGTGAGGTGAATGGATAACAGGCCATTTACTTAAGTCTTTACTACAGCAAAGAAATCATCTTTACTGTGCCATCAGCTCAAGGTCTTTCCATGTCTTCATGTCTTCAGTTCTCTTCTCCATGTGTTCCTTGGTCTCTCTACCGTTCTCTCCCTGGGGATCCTAAATAAGGACTGCCTGGACAAACCCTATAGATACAAATAGCACCAAGTTTGCCACTGCTTTCACTGAACATATTCAAGTTGACGTCTGAGAGTGTATCAAAAAGATGATTCGCATAGCGAGCCATTTCAGATAGTCCCTGGTTCAATTCCTCAATGAGCCGATCATTTCTGTTATTTTTCTGTTGTCGAGTGTTCTCCTCTTTCATTCTAATAATACCTGTCATATACCTATGTTTATTATTATTATTATTCACAGGCCTCAGGTGCAAATCCCAGTGACAGATGTTGTGAGGGCACTATGGAAAACCAACCATACATTGTATGCAGGGTCGAGTCTTGGATGCTGCCATAGAAGGGCACCACAATGTATTTAAAAATAACGTTACAAATTATTTTTTTAAAGACCAATTGAAGCAGGATTGTTCTGGAGTATAAAGTATGAATATTTTCATGTTTACAATTTCATTTCTTTAAGTCAATCACTTTAAATACATTGGAGCTGTCATAGGAGGGAAGCAAGGCATCAAAGAAGATTTGGCTACCCAAAGAGAAGCAACTGGGAGAGTTTTTCAGGCCTTAAAGGAAGGATCCTCAACAAAAGAGAAATTGGAAAGATGACGAAAATGGCTCCATACTGCTCCACCTATGTTCCAGTCTTGATATATGGATGTGAGTCATGGGCAATGACTGCAACCCACAAAAGCCAGCTCCAAACAGCAGAAATGAGGCATCTCAGGAAAGTGGTTGAAGTAACAACATACATGGTCCACCACCAGATGATACATCACAGCCTCAAAACCCAGCCCTTGCAGACCCAAGTGGAACAGTGCCAATTATGACAGCTTGCAGAATGGAAGAAGATCAGCTACCATAACAAATATGGGAAACTAAGAGCCATGGATCCAGACACCCAGGACGACCCAGAGTTCGCTGGGATGACTATACTAGAGAATCCCTGAAGGACCGAGGACTAGATTGGAACAAGGCCAGGAGCCAACAGGATAGTATGGCACTCTATCTGGCAAACCTCTGCACCCCAGGGTAGAAGAAGAACAACTAAGTAAGTAAGTAACCATGTACTGACTGCCCATCTGTAATTGAACATGGACTTTTGAAACACTGCCTATCATTAAAATTGTAAAAACATAAGTGTATGGTGTTTCTGTGACATGATAGGAAACTATACAGAGCATTACAATAGGGGCAATCTAATCATCAGAAGTGTCACCCCATCTGACAAGTGTTTTGACCCTTTATCTTCTTTACAATTGGGGGGTGGGTATCCACTTGGATCATGACTCTCAATTGTCCGCCTTCTGTTGTCTTTTCCTGCCTGCGCTGGGAATTGAACCCACTCTAAATTGGTTGCGACATTCAACTTCAATCCTGGTTTTATCCACGCTGCCAGCTTCAGACAACTGTGAAAGTAACCATTATGTTGTATATAAATTACTGTCCTGAATTCCATAGCCTGTTGCAGGTGCTCCACAGCTAACATGAAGCCCTTTCTGCCACTTCACCGAGCCTCTTAAGTGCCCTTGTTCTTGACTGCCCTTTCACACCCAATAGTTTCAGTAGATCATACACTGAGGCAGCCACTAGACCTCTTGCACCTACCTCAACTGCTATGACTTTTGCTGTGAACCCGCATGTCTCAAGTCCATTACCAGATCATTATACTTGGCCAATTTGAATGAGTATTGCTCGTCTAATCCGGATTAAAATGGCACAGTCAGCTCAATCATCATAATCTAGTGCGACGATGAGGGCACAGTGAAAAGCGTGGAGGTGGAGTAGGGTCTTGGTCAGCTTGGTTCGCTGACACTGACGCAAGCAGTCAAGCTATGGGTTGCTGACTGCATTCTCTATTGCTGCATCTTTGGGTACCGTAAGGATACAATACAGTACAGGAGAGCGAGGCGGCAAAATGAGACCTTATCTTTAAAAAAATCCTTGCAGCCATTTCTGATTGTCTTGTAGGCCGACATATAAAAGGTAAAGATAGTCCCATAATAGATACTGCAGTATGGGAGTAAAGTGTTAGAGACATAACTATACTAGGCCTAGCATCGAGCGGTGAGGTAACCAGTTCCCTCCTTGTTACCTCTTCCTCCACTAATGCAAGAGCAAATTCAGTACCAATTTACAGCTGGGTAGACTGGAGCGTGTCAATACCATGAATCGAACCAGGCACCTTTGCCTAGAGAGAACAGCACTCTAACCACTCTTGTCAACCAGACACAAATATAGAGCATGCATGCTTTTAAAATAACAAAGAAATACAATTAGTGTTGATGTGAACAGGAAAATTTGGTGGGCTGGGTCAAACTTCTTAAATATGTTAACATTTACATTAGCACTGTCATTACTGTGTTGACATTTACACTTTGTGCCAAATAAGTGACATCCCAGTTCAAGGGACGGAACTATTATAAGCAGTAATGCAGATGCAGATTGACAGCAAGCCTTCTACCAAATTATTGGAGTGAGAAAATGTGTGGCAATGAGAAAATGTATGGCAATGAGTGAAACCTGAGACAGACCACCAACTTTATGAGAGAAACAGATTTTTTTAAATGTTGTATTACTGTGCAACACTCCATAAATAGGATGAATGTCTACCTTCCATACATGCCACACGCTATGGTTTACCCATAATCTGTACGGGGTGTTTGCGTTTTCAGATGTGTACGGCCCGTACAAACGTCTGTACAGGTTTTTTCGCCTAATTATTAAACATACATATAAATCGATAGTCTTGTGCCACTACCGTAGCCGTAATTTGTGTCATTTTTAATGTTATTTGCAAGAGAGTTAGCTTCCGTTTCCGATCTTTATTTAGTAATGGGAGTATCCGCGTTTATTTTCTGTGAATTTTTTAAATCGCAATCAATCGGCATCGAACACGCAGCCATTTTCGCTCTAATTTTAATTGATTCTGACTCTGATGCGATGACAAGGAGATCTTTGTCTTTATTAGCGCTAATATCGGTTCTCAGAATATGGGTGATGGCAGAGATGGAAACGAAAGTAGAATGTCATTGCTAGTATGTATAATTTTAGGGGTTAGGATTAGGTTTATCGGAAAGGTTTAGGATTACGGCCGAATGTCACTGCTGACGAGGGCGTTTGTTGCTTTGCTACTGATGATGGGTGTAACGAAAAGATCGTCATTTGATTTGTATTGGTCAAATTCTTCTTCTTCTTCCTCGTTCACCCTAAAAAGGACGGTGGTTGATTGGTCAAATGACTTTCATTGAGATGCAAAGGAAAAGGACTCTTCGTTTGTTGGTTTTTTTTTTTTTTAATTTTTAAAAAAATGTAAAAAAAAAATTTTTTTTAATTTTGTAATCGTTTTTTTTTTCATATTTCCATACCTCTCTTCCTATCACATCTAACATGTACACAAACAAATTTGATATCATCAGATTCATCATTCATTTATTTCTATACAGTCCAAAAATTAGAGCAATTGACTAAAAAACTATAGAATTTACAAGTCATCCACTATAAAAAAGGGGGTGTTGTGAAAAATAATGCAGCTGCAGGGCACATTTTCGGGAAAACAATGCAGCGTGCTAAAGGATAAGGTCCTATCAAACACAGGATTTCCTGGTCTGTTAGTGATAATTAAGCGCAGAAATAGACTAAATGATGACACGATCACATCATTTTTACAGTGCAAAATAAACTCAGACAAATATTGTTTGAGTTTTAAAATAAATGAAGACCTGTTTTAAAAGGCAAAGTCCCCATGCCTCTATGATGCAGCTGTAATTGAAATTTTTTTTACACGAATTAACTCTTGATACGTTTTTTCTGTCTTTTTTTTTTTTTGTACAGGTTTTGCTGGTCTTTGTACAGGGTTTTTGAATTTTTTTGTACAGGTTTTTCATCTCCGAGGTGTGGCATGTATGACCTTCACTCACAAACTTATGAGAAAGCTATCATTAATGCTAATGAAAAATGCTTATCGTCACTGTTAAATCACGCTTTTATTTTGTTAAATGCCGTGAATGTCCACCAGTTGATAAATGTAGATGTTGGGACTGGTGTAGTAAAGTGTAACGATTGTCAACTCATTAAACCCAGCACAGTTTTGGTCATACAGGTCATCTTGTCCTGGAACGTGATGAGGCTCCGACAAGAATGTGAGTGTAGACAATGAGTGTGTATATGAATGTCAGAACGCGAATGGTAGAATGATTCGATAGAGTTGACAGGTTGGTAGTACATCACTCATACTCACACTGTTCGAATTCAAGAAGTACTGGAACTACGGTGGTCTTTTTATAACATTTAATGAGACGCACACTTGGACAGTACGTGTATGGTTACAGGAACAAATGTCGACATAGACAGCATAATGTTGGTCACAGGAATATCATCTTAAGTTAGCATTCATGCTTGGCAAATATCATAATGGAGCATTCGTAAATAAGCATTCAGAGTTCCATCATGTAAATCATCTGGCTTTACTGACTGGGCACGTCAGACCATAACCAATATATAGGAAGGCTCCTAGACCTAACCTCGTCTAGCAAATATCCCTTCACGTAAAGTTCAATATATATATTTTTCATAAATATATAGGAATCCCAGACATGGGTTCTCACATGTAGCAGTGATCTCTTGGTTCATCGAGCGATAGTACAGGCATCCCTTTTTCTCACTCGATAAATACAAAGTATATGGATTTCAACATGGCTGTGCTTCTCTCGTGAGCTTCACTCACTATTGGATACAGACCAAAATTGGTCATTCGTTAAATGTCCTCATTTCTTCATAGCTTCTATCATAGAGGTAATTGAATAATATCATATAATCTAGTGCTGATACATAGGAATGTCATCTTCCTTTGAATAAATATTCTTTTCAAAAGTACCACTGTGCATCTGCTTATCGACAACGATGGCGAAGCCCAAGTTCATAATAAATTGTGGTTTTACCTTTCTATGCGAAATATAACTTTGCCATTCCTTGGCAAAAGAGAATAAACACTGGGGTAAAGTACATACAACATGTCTAAATGACTATCACTTTTCCCCATTTACTTATAGATCACTTTTTCGGCAAAAAGCCGGCTACAACAAAATTCGACATCCCGACAGGATGACAGCCATGAATCACACCCTCTGCTAGCGATACTTCCGCTGCATAGCCTTTGACCTTTTCTAGCGACAACCAACATAGTTCGACTTAGAAATGTAAAGATATCCATATATAAGACAGACTCGTCCTACTCATACAAACACTACGTATAAATTCAGGCCATAGATATACTGAAGCAAGAACAATCTATTCCTACCCAGCCAAAGAATAAATCGCAGTAGGCCTAGATCCGTCCGCGGAGTCCGATCGAAGATGACGGAACTCCTTTCAAGGGAAGTAACTCAAAAATGACTTCTCCTTAAGCACTTAAAAAAGGAAATACTTTGTTTACAAAATATTTGCGAACATAATAAGTATATAAATGTATTATATTGCAAGATAGTAAAGATTGCACTTTACAGTCTTACCACACCTCCCGGGAAAAAAAAAATAAAATTTTTTTTTAAAAATACATCTAGGAGCAACATACAATAGGCTCACAACGCAAGAATACTGCGCAGATGAAAATATCAGGAATAACTATAATTCCTAATATGACCGGTGAGAATATATCTCAAAATCTGAGAGAAATTGTTTCTCTACGAATAAATGTTTCCAGGAAGGTGTGATGTACGTATAATACAATTCTGGTAATTATACAATGCATACCAAAAATTCACACTATAATCTTAAATTTATGATTTATGAAGAAACAATCATCAAAGAACAGCGGTGAATAAACATCAATAAACCGCTAAGTAGCGATACCATCATTCTATTATTAAATTACAAATGTGTATCTTAGTAAAGAAACAAAAAATAACTGTTGTAAAGTTATACATATTAAAAAGATCCAATATTTAACAGTTAAGTGGCATCATGTGGGCATCTGGACAGAATGTCCGCCATCACATTTTCTGAACCACGGATAGCTCGTACCGAGAAATGAAAAGGTTGAAGAGCGATTGCGTATCGAGTTGATCTCGAGCTCTTCA
The DNA here is from genome assembly GCA_024509875.1 of Oreohelix idahoensis. Taxonomy (NCBI): domain Eukaryota; kingdom Metazoa; phylum Mollusca; class Gastropoda; order Stylommatophora; family Oreohelicidae; genus Oreohelix; species Oreohelix idahoensis. The sequence goes on along the minus strand of JAMPIV010017780.1, from coordinate 172,604 downwards.
AGTTCTTACTTTGGATAGCCGTAAGAGCTTTTTGGTCAGTTTCCACTACGAAATGCGCGCCCAGAAGGAATCTTTGGAGTTTGAGAATTGACCAAACCATTGCCAATAATTCACGGTCTAAAACCGAGTAATTCCTTTCTGCAGCATTAAGTTTTCTGGATATATACATTACAGGATGCAGAGTTCCAGAGTACTCTTGCATTAGTGCCGCTCCAATCCCAGTGGATGAAGCGTCACTACGAAGAACAAATGTCTTATCTGTTGTAGGTAACACTAAAATAGGTGGTGATGAAAACATAGTTTTGATCTTCTCTAGTGAAGATTGGCATTCATGAGACCAGTGAACCATGTTAGGCGACCCTTTCTTTAATAGTGTAGAGAGAGGTGCCATGATAGAGGACAGATTCGGAATGAAACGTCCATAAAATTGTATGAGACCTAAAAGACTTCGCACTTGCTTTTTAGTCCTAGGGATAGAGATGTTAAGTATCTTAGTGATATTATGGTCTTCTGTCTTCAAGAAACCGTGACCTACTCGATGGCCTAAGAAAGCAATTTCGCTAAAGCCAATACAAGCTTTAGATGGTTTTGCTGTCAGGTTATACTCACGCAGAGTTGATAATAATTCAACTAACCCTGAATAGTGATCTTCCCAAGTATCGCTGAAAAGACAGATGTCGTCTAGATAAGCAATGACATCTGACCGATACGATAGGATTCGACGCATCATGCGTACAAATGTAGCTGGTGCGTTCATAAGGCCGAAAGGCATAAAATTCCATTGGAAAAGGCCTCTGGGAGTAGAGAAAGCGGTAAGAGGTTTGGCGCGTTCGGATAATGGAACTTGCCAATATCCTTTAGACAAATCAAGTTTAGTGAAAAAATGCGATTTAGAAAGACGAGTAAGTAGCTCTTCTAGTAAAGGCATAGGTTCAGCATCGAACTTCGTAACTTGATTCAATTTGCGATAGTCAACGCAAAGACGTATGTTATTGTCTTTTTTTCGAACAATAACCATCGGCGAAGAATATGCAGAAGTGGATGGTTCGATTATTTGTAAATCTATCATTTCATCCAACTCCTTTTCAACCTGTGTTTGGAAATGTATAGGGATAGGATAAGGTCTAACCCTAATTGGAGTATGTTCAGTTAGAACAATGTCATGCTCAATGACATGAGTTTGTCCAGGGATGTCAGTGAGGACATCCTGAAATGTTTGTAACATAGACGAAACTTGTCGCCGTTCTCCTAGAGACAAATCAGGAGAAACAGTAACGTCTTTCCATGATTCACTAGAATGAAGTGGGATCATTGGAAGCGGAAGATTAACATCCGAAAAACTTGTTTCCTCATCCTGTATTACAGACAGTGATGAGTAATGACCATGTTTGACATGAGAATCGTCCGTTGCCTGGAAAATAGGCTGTAGATAGTCAGGACGTTCATGGAACTCCGTAAGCATATTGATGTGGAAGGTTTTATGCTTCCCGTTAATATCGACGATGTAGTCAACATCTGAAATTTTCGATATTATATCGTACGGACCTTTCCAACTAATAAGGAGTCTATTTTCACGACAAGGTAGCAAAACAAATGCTTTGTCACCAGGACAAAGTTGTCGTAAAGTTCTCTTCTTATTAGCAAATTGTCTTGCCTTCTGCTTAGCAAATTCAGAAGAGGACGTTGCCAATTTGCATGCTTCGATAATCTTTTGTCTCAGGGCGATGACATACTCGTAAGACGATTTTGTGTCATCGTCAATATTGTCAGCTGTTATAAGATCATGCAGCAAAGACATTGGGCCGCGCGGTCGCGCGCCAAAGACAAGTTCAAAGGGAGAAAACCCTGTATGTTCATTGGGGACCTCTCTGTACGCGAAGAGGGCCGCGGGTAAAACCCTATCCCAATCTTGAGGATGATCCTCAGTTATCTTCCCTAATAAGTTCTTAAGTGTTCTATTTAGTCGCTCGACCATCCCATTGGACATAGGATGATAGATGCTACTCAAAGATCTCTCTATCTGTAGAGTAGACATTACTTGAGACATGGTATCCGATATCAGTTGGGTGCCATGATCTGATAATATTTCTCCGGGGAATCCCAGCCGAGAAAATATAAGCCAAAGAGCATCTGCAATGTCAGCGGTAGTAATGCTCTTTAGAGGGATAGCCTCTGGCCAACGTGTGCACATGTCTACACACGTTAAGATAAACTGATGTCCTCTAGCAGATTTGATCTTGAATGGACCAATGATGTCTATCGCCATTTTCTGGAATGGACGAATAGGAATATCTGCAGCCTGAATAGGCGCAGCATGACGAGGACCTTTGGATTTGACTTCTTGACATACTTTACAGGATCGACAATAGATCCGTATGTCCTTGTTCACAAAAGGCCAAAAGAAAGCCGCAAGAACTCTTGACTTTGTACGGGAAAAACCCATGTGACCAGCACACTGAGAGTCGTGTGCATGTTGTAAGATCTTAACTCTCAAATTCTTGGGTACAAGAATCTGAGAATGACTTGACTTAGTGGAGTCTTGCACCATACGTACAAGTACGCCATTCTTCATTGTAATCCAAGATTTACAATTTGAATCTTTATTCGGATCACCTTTCGTTACAAGAGTGAAGAATTTCTTAAGAGTCGGATCTTCTTCTTGTTGTTTTATAAACGAGTCACGAGAAATTACCAAGGGATCATCTTGGTTATGCACTTCATTATCTTCAACAGATGAAGTTTCAGGCATATTGAGAGCTTGAGCTCTAGTGACTACCGCATTAGCAGATTGCATATTTTGATTTTCCCAAACGGAAATTTGCTCCGGAGTGCATTCTTTGACTCCGTGAATGCGACCGATGATAAGATCAGCGATCGGATTCGGCAAAAGACATGCGTGTACATCTCCTGTGAAGAAAGGAGTAGCAATCCTAATGATAGCGGTAGAGTATTTCTCTATGGTGCCGCCAAATGTTACGCATTTGACTACTTTGCCTGTAGAATGAGAAGGATCTATGAGTGACTGCCTAACCCCAATAGTTGTGCATCCAGAATCAAAAAGTACTGAGACTGGATTGTCATTTACTAAACCTTTGTGTAAGACAAGAGAACCTCTCCCATCATGCGCGATTGACGCAGGAAGAGCGGGAAGAGGATGCCCACAGCTTAAAGTAGACACTGTGGTTGGCTCAAATAATGTTTTGCATTGGGGGCACTGAGATGCTCTCCCAAAATCAAAAGCGGCACATGCCATATTATTAGAGTCATCATTATCTTTATTTTGTTTATAGGCTTCGTGGGACTCTTGCTGTGCAGAGTTCGCCTGGTAATGAGCTTTATGTTTTTTGAATTGTGCTCTACCTCTGTTATTATTGCCTCTGTACTTATCATTGTTTCCACTATTATAACCCCTACTCGGGTTTGAATCATAGCTCCTTTGGTTACTATCATCATATTCATTATAATGAGTATCTCGGTAATTATGATCTTGTTGTCTCCATGAAGGAAAACTTGGATAGTTTCTAGAATGACTTCCTTTGCGAAAGTTCCTGTAATTATGACCACCCCTGAATCGAGGGCTGTCAGCTCTTCTCCAGGTATTCGAAGAAGAACCCTGAAATGATTGGTTACCTTGGTTCTGATAACTGTAATAGTTACCTTTTTTATTAAACCTATTTTGAGGTCCTTGGAATTTGTGAGAGTGATTAGGGTTGTATGGTGTTGCAGAAGCAACTGGCATACCTTCTTTAACCTTACTGTTGCTAATAGCTACGTCCGGATGTGCAGTGACGTATTGGGTACAATACTGTTCCATTTCTTTTAGAGACTTAGGTTTACGCTCATGTAAGAATTCGAGGAAAGGTTTATTTATACTTGACATAATCTTGTCTCTGAGTATCAAGTCCATAAGGGCTTCATAAGTCTTTTCTGTTTTGGATAGCTCAATCCAACGATCAAATGTAAGACGTGTCCTTGCAATGAATTCTGAGAATTCTACACCTGCCTCAGGCACCATTGTCTTAAACAACTTCCGATAACCCTCTTCAGACAACTGATACTTCTTTAATAAGGCTGCCCTAATAACATCATAGTTATCTTTGTCAGCCTCTTCAACCAAACTTAAACTAGTCAGAGAATCACCTTTCAGATTTTCTGATAACTGGTTAGCATATTGTGATTTGTCCACATTATGGGCTCGACACGAGCGTTCAAATCTATTTAGCCAGAATGTTATGTCATCACTGGAAGGGTTGAACGCTGGTACCTTGACCTTGTAAGTAAAGGGTTTACCATTACCACCAGATGCTTGATTACCATCACTTATGTTTGTTAACTTTAACTTTTCTAACTCAAATGCTAAAAGTTCTTTTTGGTGTTCATGTTCTCTTATTGCTTTTTTTCTTGAGCTTCAGCTTCTCTTTGTAATTTTCTCTATTCTGCAGCAGCTTAATCTTTTCTTTTCTCTTTTTCCATTTCCATCTGGAATCTTTTTTCATCAGTCTGTATCTGCAATTTCTTTTGTTCATCCTCTCTTTGTAATTTTTTTTCCTCAGCTTCTAATCTTTTCTCCTCAATCAATGCTTTTCTTTCTTCAGCAGCTAATGCTTTGTCATATTGAGCAACTGCCCATTCTTCTAATTGCTGACCAGTCTTATCAAGAGCTTGCCTTGTGTGATAAAATAATCTAATGTAGACATCTTGTCTAATAAGATCAGTAATTTGCAAAAGTAAATAAATTCACTTTCTTAGTCTTAATCAAAGACCTTGTATGATAACTTTGTAACCTGTGGAAAATAGTACTTAACTATCCCAATCACTGTGGGAAACAAGCCTTACAAAGGTCTTGTATAAATCCTTATATAATAACAGCTATAAGTTGCTGGTTCACTCTATAATATAAGTGCAGTGCACCAGAAATAGTGTTTTATATCATCAACTGTGTACCTTTAGTAATAGCAATTAACTATCAGTTGATTCTTGTACATCAATTTATATGATCAACTATATTTTAAATAGTGTATGTCGATCAGGCACAAAACAAAACAGTTATACAGAAGAACATGAAAACATTTGCGGAAATGAAATAAATCAAATGGGAAAAACAATAAAAGATAAACCGCAAGAGGATAACAAATACAAATAACGCCACAGTATATAAATATAAATTGAGAATAGAACTGAAAGATAGAATAGGGTAGACCAACAAATTACAAACAAATCAAAACAAACTAAAGAACAGAGGAATATTACAAAAACAACAATGAGTACAGTCTTCACAGCTAACACTAATAGCAACAGCTGTCGCAGCAAATTTTCAATCAAGAAAATTGCACCTATAGAAACGCACACATCAGACCCTCTATTACGTGGGATACTCTGTTGTGTGACACCGCCCAACCAAAACAACAACCCGCTGGATACAAACAAATATCACATATAAATATTTAAACATAAATACATAAATGCATAAATAGTATGGCAATATGATGTAAATAGAGTGTTGCAGAAAGAATGTGTTGTAAAGAAGGCTCAGTTACACTGCCTAATAGTACAGTACTGTGGTACTTTATTAAACAAATACTTCTGGTCTAATTATTTTAAATTCAACACAGAAATAGAAGCTCCATCGTTGATGTGAATGATAACAATCGATGTAGGACTTCTCAGTTCAATAACATTTCCTTTCGCAAACACTGTCAAATATTCTCCAGTCCTGATGTGTAATGTTCTATGTTTCAACCAAGCTTGCTGTGTAACACTGTCAGTTGTATGGCAAATGTCCAACGAACCAAATGTCAACAAACGCTGACCTAGTTACTGCATACTCTCGACAGGACAGGTCACGCTGACATCACTGTAGAGTTGTACTGTTGATGTATTTGTGTGTCGTAACAGACCCCAAGGAACGTCTGGTCTCAGTAGTTTACTTCTCAATATGGTCACTGTGCAGGTTGACCCAGGAAGCTGGCACACCAGTTGTTAAATCACGTTATTTTTGTTAAATGCCGTGAATGTCCACCAGTTGATAAATGTAGATGTTGGGACTGGTGTAGTAAAGTGTAACGATTGTCAACTCATTAAACCCAGCACAGTTTTGGTCATACAGGTCATCTTGTCCTGGAACGTGATGAGGCTCCGACAAGAATGTGAGTGTAGACAATGAGTGTGTATATGAATGTCAGAACGCGAATGGTAGAATGATTCGATAGAGTTGACAGGTTGGTAGTACATCACTCATACTCACACTGTTCGAATTCAAGAAGTACTGGAACTACGGTGGTCTTTTTATAACATTTAATGAGACGCACACTTGGACAGTACGTGTATGGTTACAGGAACAAATGTCGACATAGACAGCATAATGTTGATCACAGGAATATCATCTTAAGTTAGCATTCATGCTTGGCAAATATCATAATGGAGCATTCGTAAATAAGCATTCAGAGTTCCATCATGTAAATCATCTGGCTTTACTGACTGGGCACGTCAGACCATAACCAATATATAGGAAGGCTCCTAGACCTAACCTCGTCTAGCGAATATCCCTTCACGTAAAGTTCAATATATATATTTTTCATAAAGATATAGGAATCCCAGACATGGGTTCTCACATGTAGCAGTGATCTCTTGGTTCATCGAGCGATAGTACAGGCATCCCTTTTTCTCACTCGATAAATACAAAGTATATGAATTTCAACATGGCTGTGCTTCTCTCGTGAGCTTCACTCACTATTGGATACAGACCAAAATTGGTCATTCGTTAAATGTCCTCATTTCTTCATAGCTTCTATCATAGAGGTAATTGAATAATATCATATAATCTAGTGCTGATACATAGGAATGTCATCTTCCTTTGAATAAATATTCTTTTCAAAAGTACCACTGTGCATCTGCTTATCGACAACGATGGCGAAGCCCAAGTTCATAATAAATTGTGGTTTTACCTTTCTATGCGAAATATAACTTTGCCATTCCTTGGCAAAAGAGAATAAACACTGGGGTAAAGTACATACAACATGTCTAAATGACTATCACTTTTCCCCATTTACTTATAGATCACTTTTTCGGCGAAAAGCCCGCTACAACAAAATTTAACATCCCGACAGGATGACAGCCAGGAATCACACACCCCTGCTAGCGATACTTCCGCTGCATAGCCTTTGACCTTTTCTAGCGACAACCAACATAGTTCGACTTAGAAATGTAAAGATATCCATATATAAGACAGACTCGTCCTACTCATACAAACACTACGTATAAATTCAGGCCATAGATATACTGAAGCAAGAACAATCTATTCCTACCCAGCCAAAGAATAACTCGCAGTAGGCCTAGATTCGTCCGCGGAGTCCGATCGAAGATGACGGAACTCCTTTCAAGGGAAGTAACTAAAAAATGACTTCTCCTTAAGCACTTAAAAAAGGAAATACTTTGTTTACAAAATAATTGCGAACATAATAAGTGTATAAATGTATTATATTGCAAGATAGTAAAGATTGCACTTTACAGTCACTTAGAAATACTAAAGAAATATTTAATAAATGCTTATCTTCTATCAGAAATAACAGGAAAGATATAACGAATGCTTATCTTCACCCACAAATATAAAGGAAAGATGTAATGAACGCTTATCTTCACTTACAAACACAAAGGAAAGAAGTGATGAGTGCTTATCTTCACTCACAAATATACAGGAAAGAAGTGATGAGTGCTTATCTTCACTTACAAACACAAAGGAAAGAAGTGATGAGTGCTTATCTTCACTCACAAATATACAGGAAAGAAGTGATGAGTGCTTATCTTCACTCACAAATACACAGGAAAGAAGTGATGAGTGCTTATCTTCACTTACAAACACAAAGGAAAGAAGTGATGAGTGCTTATCTTCACTCACAAATATACAGGAAAGAAGTGATGAGTGCTTATCTTTGCTCACAAATACACAGGAAAGAAGTGATGAGTGCTTATCTTTGCTCACAAATACACAGGAAAGAAGTGATGAGTGCTTATCTTCGCTCACAAATACACAGGAAAGAAGTGATGAGTGCTTATCTTCGCTCACAAATACACAGGAAAGATAATATGAATGCTTACCTTCTTCCACCAGCAAGGTGAGCTCACTGACAGAACAAGTGTCTGGCATGCAGGCCCCTAAATTGATATTCAGCAGACCAAGTGTGCTCGCGGCCTAGAAAGAAGAAACAGCACATGTAATTGTTACCACCAGGGGCAAGGTTAGAGGCAAGTCATAGAGGGTTGGCTATCATACACAGTCAAAGCCCCCCCCCCCCCCCAGGTTTTCTAGATGGTCCCACTGTTTCTACAGAAGTTTTAAGCAAAATTCATTCATACCTCTAAGTTTCTCTTGGAGCACAGTCCTTCAATAAATATGTGCCAAGCCTCTGCTCTTGACTTAGGGAAGGCAACTGGTCACCCCTACCTGTCGAAACTGGACCTAGAATAATGAAGTCTCTAACACTTCACCCCCCCCCCCCCCCCCCCCCCCCTATGGCAGTATCTGCTTTACGACTAACTTTGTTTGTAATTGTATCATCTTCTTCTTTGTACACTCTCAAGACATCTGCTTGAATATTTTCAAAGAAAGCGTGGCCAGCTTCAGGCTATTTGTACGCCTATAGAGTTTTTTCTGAAAATGATACTGGTGATGGCTATGTGTGCTTTCCATGTTTCTCATATGTTGGGCATCTTTGAAGCAGATGTTCATCAGTCATTGATACTACCTATGTGATACATTTTGATCTGAACATTCTAGAAACAGCTGCCTCTGATACTACCTGACACACTTTGATCTGAACATTCTAGAAACAGCTGCCTCTGATACTACCTAACACATTTTGATCTGAACATTCTAGAAACAGCTGCCTCTGACACTACCTAACACATTTTGATCTGAACATTCTAGAAACAGCTGCTTCTGATACTACCTATGTGACACACTTTGATCTGAACATTCTAGAAACAGCTGCCTCTGATACTACCTGACACATTTTGATCTGAACATTCTAGAAACAGCTGCTTCTGATACTACCTATGTGACACACTTTGATCTGAACATTCTAGAAACAGCTGCCTATGATACTACCTGACACATTTTGGTCTGAACATTCTAGAAACAGCTCCTCTGATACTACCTGACACATTTTGAACTGAACATTCTAGAAACAGCTGCTTCTGATACTACCTGACACATTTTGATCTGAACATTCTAGAAACAGCTGCTTCTGATACTACCTATGTGACACACTTTGATCTGAACATTCTAGAAACAGCTGCCTATGATACTACCAGACACATTTTGATCTGAACATTCTAGAAACAGCTGCCTCACCTTATGAGACTGGAACTTTTCTTTTCCACCAAAAAATGATCACATGACAAAATTCTTTAATCAAGTCATCATTTTCTTACAGTGCATGAAGCAACCACTACAGCTGGTCCCCTTGCAGGAAGCCTGCACCAAGAATTCACTTGCAGCTGTGGTTTCTGTGACAACTGTTTTACGTGAGAGAGGTTGCCAGCCTCATCCACAACCTCATGTTAGTTGCCTCATGACATCCCAGAGGTTGCAGTAATCATATTCTTTCTTATCACAGACACCCCCCACCCTTTGAGAACTACCCGGCTGATAATTATACTGCTTTTGACAAAAAAAAAAAAAAAAAAAACGAAAAATGAACACACACAAAATGACTAAATGGTGATGGAATGAAATCATGAATGATAATAAAGACAGCAAACTATTTACCCCTAAACTCATTTTCAGAGTACAGTAGTTTCCATGGAACTGTCTACTGGTGTTAGAAATGACCGCCCGACATTGATCGTAGTTTCCAACAAAGTTAAATCTGTAAAGAGTCAATCCTGGACCTGGCTTTCCAAATGAGTCTAGAACTGAGACAGAACAAAAGAACATCAAAACATACAAGAACAAATGTTCTATAGCTTCAAACAAACTCCTTACCAAGCATAGAGCCACCACAGTAGCTGGTCCCCTTTGTATGAAGCTTGCACCATTCATATATTCTTACAGCAGCGGTTTCTGAAGCAATTTGTTTGACATGATGAGATTGCAAGTCCCATGCACAAACTCATGTTAGTTGCCTTGTATGACATGCCTGAGTGTATAGCATTCCTATTATTTCTTTGCCTCTTCAGACTTAGTGGCGAGAATGTAGTCCATCAAAATTTCTTTTAGGCAATCCAGCACTTCTGATACTGACATTTTCCCCCAGCCATTGGTCATGTTAACCACACCCCCCAATCTGCTTCTTTGTTCTCATCTTTCTCACATTTTATAAATCTTACAGCAAAACTATGTCAAGTGGCACAGTGGTTAGAACATTTGCTTCTCAAGGCAAAGTTCATCATCAAACTTCAGCTCTTCAAGGAGCATAGGTCTTAAATAAACTCATGCCAAGTCTTCCTGTCCCGTGCCGTCAGCAATTTTTAGACAATTTCTTCTTCTGCTTTGATCCTTAACCACCGACTGTCAAAGCAGTCAGTGGCCATCACACCTGGTGACATCTAGTAGGGCATCAACAAACTGCTTCCACTTTGCTCAGTCTACGGCCATCCCTTGTGCAATGCCCCAGATCTAGTTCATTCTCTGCATCTTGAACTCCACAGTTCTCCGCAAAGTTGTTTTTGGTAGGCCTCTTATTCGCTTCCTTCACAGGTCCATAGCATAGTTGTTCTTGTGATGGCATCGGGGTCTCTTCTGAGGATGTGGCCAACCCAGCTCAAGCGCCTGCCAGCTATGATGGTGTGCATGTCTGTTAAGTAAGATTTATAATGTAGTTTACATGTTGACCACGATTAGTTTTGTTAGCAGTTAATCTACGCGGTAACAATTTTATTTGTGGCCAACATGATATGTTTATGCACTTAGATGTATGATAAATGAACGCGATGTTAGTCTGATGTCACTTAGATATGATGACATAGATTTGGTGCTGCGATAATTTATGCAGACCATTAGCCGGGGCCTTTCGGTATAAGATTCCGTCCAAGGAAGACGTTGAAGCTGTTGCTCCTGAGAATTGAAGATTTATTATGTATTCTACGTGGCTGTATGTTTTACAAAGGTCGCCACTTATATCCAGGAAGATTCTGAACATAAGCATTTGAGTTTGATGATTTATTTACAGAGAAGTATTGCAAGAGCAATTTTAATATATTAACTCCATGTCTGGTTTTCGATACTTCGGTGATTCCATGATGGCACCACAAGTAAATATTCCAGATATGTAACGTTCTATGAAGGATTGTAGGAGATTCCATATTATGCATGTACTTATATTGCCATGAACTTGAAGTTTGTTATACGTAAATAAATGTGCCTGTAATTGTGGATCCAAATCAACCAGCCGTTGGAGTCCATGTAAGAACTATAAATCTTGACAACCCAAACCATTCGCAAACATCTATTAACATTATGCTCAATATCAATAATCTTCCAAAATCATAAAAGCAGTGGCAACAGAAATGGTGATCCAGTGCTGGGGATACGTATTGTCAAGAACTGTCATTTAACGGCTGTAGTGTGAAAAGGGGACGGTGAAAGAAAGAAGAAATTCCAAGTTATTGTACAAACTTTTTTTTGACGGCAGAAAATTTGCATAACGTCCAGCTGTTCTGCGCATGCGGACTGTAGTTATGACAACGCCCAAAATTTTGACCAAGAAAGATGTCAGCTGCACACTTCGGAGCTGAAACCTATTGCCAGAAGCCTTATTAGAAGTCTGTCGTGGTCCCTAATGAATTTTACTGGACCTATATTTGGATGCCTGTATGATCGAGAACTTCAAGCCACCAGTCTGCCTTCCGTCAAAGCCTTCTATGGTGTATACGAGTGTCAGAGAAGACAGATTTTTTTTCGGCAATTTAAGCTAAGTACCTGTTGGTGAACATTTTTTTTGTCCAGGTTACTTACTGGTGTGCCTTCTCGTAATTTGTAACTTTTATGTATGTTTTATGTATATTTATATTTGTTGTTTATATATGTGGGCGGATGGAGGGAACTTTGAATTATGTAATATCGCTACGGCAGATCGTAAATTCAAAGTCGTTCTTTTAGGGCCATTTTGATCCATCTCCATTTGAGCAGAAGAAGACTTGAGGTTTCGTCTTTATTCTGTCTGCTATTGGTTTTGATCAATATTATATGTTTAGCTGTTACGTTTTGTTCATCTATCTTGTTTTTTTTTAAATTTTTCTCAGTTTCATTTTTGCTTAGTTCTGTCATTTGTTCGTAAATTTGTAAGTCTAACCTCACTATAGTTCAGTTCTTCATGTCAGCTGTTCGTTAATGGGTCCTGTACATGTCTAATTTTAGATTTTTTGTTGTGGTTTGATCTCATTTTTGTTCCGTACTGTTCCGATTGTAGAAGTTTATTTGGTTAATTAGCACGTTTTACTTGTGTCTCGTCTGGTATTGTGGTGTAATATTGTTCTGTACAATACTTTTCTTTCCTTATTTTGTCTTGTTAGTTCATAATAATAAATTAACATTGTTTGCATAGTTATTTATGCAGATATTATATGACTGCAATAATTATTGATTGCAGTGCACTAGTAGGCCAATAGCCACTATTTGTTCGCCTGAGTGAGGCACAACTAGAATTATAGTAGAAAATTTTTTTGTTGGTGCTTACATTGGTTTGTAAGGCAACTTGTAAGTTATATAGTTGACTAAGTAAGTTAGGTGCGTATATAGATATACAAAATGTCTACGTAGGACATGATGTCTGTGCTGGAGGAGTTACTCCAGGATGGTAAAGATGATAGATTACAAGGCCCAGCACTTGAGAAATATGTGATGGACAAGTTTTTATGTCGGCGGCATGGGATTTGGATAATTTTGTACGTATGAATTTTCATTCCGTTCCTCATATGATAATGGCTAGGGATCTGGCAGATTTACTGCGTGGGAAACTTCGTATGTTTCTGGACCGATACATCCATGTTAAACATGATCGTCTATTGAAAAATATACTTCATGTTATAATCGACAACAATGTCCAGGAGAAGAATATAAAGGAGGAACACCGATGTAAGGGAGACCCCGATGCCATCACAAGAACAGCTATGCTTTGGACCCCTGAAGGAAAACGAAAGAGAGGCCGACCAAAAACAACCTGGCGGAGGACTGTGGAGGCTGAGATGCAAAGAATGAACCAGAGTTGGGGCACTGTACGAAGGATGGCCACCGACCGAGCAAAGTGGAATCAATTTGTTGTTGCCCTACAAGACGCCACTAGGCGTGATGGCCACTGACTGCTTTGACAGTCGGCGGCTAAGGATCAAAGAAGAAGAAAACCGATGTAAGGAGAAGGCTCTTACTAGTGAGCAGATGCAGCTAAAATTAGAGTATAAAGAGAAGGTGTCAGTAATGAAATTTGATAATGTTACACTGAATAATCAGGTGTCACTCCTGAAATCTGATAATTTGAAATTCTATAATTTTACTACTCTACAGAAAAAGGAGTTAGAGGATGAGGTAGGCTCATTAAAAAACTTACTTGACAAGGAGAAGAGTGTCATTGGTGATCTAAATAAGCTTAATACCACTTTAAAAGTAGACTGTGATGCACAGGTGGCACAGATTCAAAAACTGATATCTGAGATTTCTAGTTTTAAATCAAAGGTTAATATGTTAGAGGTGGCAAGAGATCAGGTAGAATTAGCTGAGAAAAGGAGAGTAGACGAACTGACTATTGAGAAAGAAATATTGTCACAGGCTCAAGCTTAAATGCAGAAATTACCAGAGGTAGTGACTGGAGATACCCATGATGAAAAGTTGAAATGTATGGAATATGAGGACAAATTGGCAGCACTTGAGCTTGTAAATCAAGAGCTTAGAATGCCCTCAGGATCAACGAGAAAGGTTGACTAATGATACGATTTCTAACTTTGAGAAATTACTCATGGAAGAGAGAAGTAAGATTATAGACCTTAAGAAAGTGAATAAGAGGCAAAGTGAAGAGATTTCACTAAAAGAGTTAGAGATTGCAAAATTACGAAAAAGAGTTGATTGGTTACTGGATGTGGTGCTAAACAATAATATATTGTCTGACATTGGTCATGACAAAACTACTGTACAACATGCCTGTAGTACAAAATATGATAAAAACAGGTCAACACATCCCAAGAAAGTAAAGATTTCATTTCGAGGCAAGTACAACTTCCCTCGCCATCATTCTGATACCAATGTTCCAAGTCGCAACAATACTGCCAATTCTGGGAATGAGTCATGGAGACATGATAAGAATGTAACTGATCTTACGAAAACTATTGAGACTGATAAGAGTGGTAATAATATTACACATGGGGTTGGTGCTAAGGATGGAGTACACTTACATGGTCAACATCCAACCAGTTCATCTAAAAAAATAAGTTTAGCTAAGCCTCTTAAGCTGTCTTCTACGGCATGCTCCAAACATACAATTTCAGCTGAGGTTGGGTATCAAACTAAGTTTAATCAGTATGATACGTCATCCAATACAAAGAAAACATCCATGAGACGGAAAAAAGTTAATATTTCTCATGTGACCAATTATGCTCACCACCCATGTTCACATTTTCGCGACAATGGGACGACTTATATTGGGAAAGGTGCATATTCACGCACCGTTCTAGTGCGCAATCTGCCACCAGGGACTACATGGCAGGCACTAGGTAATTTTTTTCACTGTACTGCAGACGTCAAGTTTGTACGTCTTTTGCCATATTCCAATATTCATTATAGTGAGGCTTTGGTTACCTTTTGTACCAATAGAGACGCTCGTGTGGTTTTTGACCGGGACAATGGTGCATATTTTCACCACTGTTCCCTCAATGTGCAATTAGTACCTGATTCCACTTCAAGCAGGTATTAGCGCGTAATATTTGCCTTTTTTGTCACATCCTCTGATGACTCAGCAAGTTCAGTCATCAGTTGTTTTCTTCCCTATTCATTTACTCCTACATGACTCGTTTATTTCCGGATTTTCTTGTGGAGAACACTTTTCAGTCGTTTCCACTTTGGAAAAATGTCTTTATATCCATGTATTTTTTTTCCATCCCTATGATAGACGTTAACTACGTTGATGTTTCTCCTCATGCTCAGCCAATGCAGCATGAGTTGTCTGTTCTATCATCTTCCTTGTTACGAAAAGGCATGCCACTAAAAGTACATTGGACGAAAGATACACAGGTAGCTTTTGATACAATTTTAAATATTTTTGCTTCGCCTCCTATTTTGAGGTTGCCTGATACTGCAAAAATCGTTATTCTCCAAACAGACGCAAGTAATGTCGGCTTGAGAGCCTCGCTGTTACATGAATGCAATGGTACACTGCATCCTACTCTTGATTATATCCAGAAAGCTGTCGGATGCGGAGAGGAAATATTCAACAATCGAGAAGGAGTTGCTCGGTCTAGTGTGGGCTATTCAAAAGTTAGAACGATATTTGCTTGGAGCTCCATTCATAATCCAATCTGATCAATGTTCAGTTGCAGCTTTAAAACGTGCAAACCATAAAAACCCAAAGCTTGCAAGATTCTCCATTTTATTGCAGCCGTACACATTTGACATTCAGTACATCCCAGGTTCGGACAATGTCGTCGCTGATGTCCTTTCCAGGAATCCTACATCCGTACCTGATGTCTAATCACTACACAGAAGATATTCGTATAATTCACGACACTGCTTGTAAGAAGTCAATCTCGTTTGAAGTCAGAAATTACACAAGAAGTCAATCTCGTTTGAAGCCAGAAATTGGATAGAAAAACAGTCTCGTTCAAAGCCTGAAATAGCTTGTGTATAGAAGATTTGTTGGACAACATGTTATATTAATTGCTAAATATCTCACTGAACATTTCTGAGATATTCGTTGATGTGAAGATCATACTTTTGCCGAAGGTTTGTCACAAGATTGCACACTTTCTAATTGGTCAAGAAACGCGTCAGGACTAGTTACTGCTGTATTGCTACATTGAATTTTAAGATGCAGAGTGCCACTATTAACTTTTGTGAATTGAACATTGATGTATTACTGCTCCGGACATTCTACGCTACACTGATTGTGAAATACTGTTTCCAGGATTTGAAACTGATCGAACTTTTCATGCTATATTGTATTTTAATCTATGGTTATATGTTGTAATAATGCATATTAGACATTTAATTTCTATTTAATTTATAATATCACTATTTATAGTTAGATAGATTGATTGATGTCTTTTCCTTACTTTCTCTTTGATTTGTGATAATGTTGGATAGATAACACATGCTTTATTTGTTTGTTTTATGCTATTCTTCCTTACTTTCCTTTATTCTGATGTCTAATTTTTCTTGATATAATTTTTTTTTTCTTTCCTAAATTTTAATTCTCACTACTTTCTATTGTATTGTTCACACACACACATGACTTACATTTTTGTTTTAGTTACTTTAGATTAATCATATATCTATATATATATATATATATATATATTATATATATATATATATATATATATATATATATATATATATATATATATATATATAATTTTATTGTTTGACATCTCTGCATAATCATATAGTTATTAAATTCTTTTATTTAATTAATATTACATAGTAGTTAATTTTACCATCACTATGTTTATATATTAATTTGTCTTATATACTTACTTAGTATCATAGCCTTATCTCTAATTTGTTGACTATTGACAACATTTTCTAAGTAGTGACGTTAATTGTGCATACAATGGTGTGACATACGTTTGACATATGATTAGTTTAAATAACGACATTGACATTTTTTTAATTATAAACATATCTGGATGTTTCTATAATTTTTTGCGATTTTCGTTCTAAAATCTCAGTACGATGTTAATATAAAATTTTTGGTGATACTTTTGAAAAAAAAAATAAAATCGCTTCTCGATTTTTTTTCACTCCACCGGGGGAGGAATTTGTTAAGTAAGATTTATAATGTAGTTTACATGTTGACCACGATTAGTTTTGTTAGCAGTTAATCTACGCGGTAACAATTCTATTTGTGGCCAACATGATATGTTTATGCACTTTTAGATGTATGATAAATGAACGCAATGTTAGTCTGACGTCACTTAGATATGATGACGTAGATTTGGTGCTGCGATAATTTATGCAGACCATTAGCCGGGGCCTTTCGGTATAAGATTCCGTCCAAGGAAGACGTTGAAGCTGTTGCTCCTGAGAATTGAAGATTTATTATGTATTCTACGTGGCTGTATGTTTTACAAAGGTCGCCACTTATATCCAGGAAGATTCCAAACATAAGCATTTAAGTTCGATGATTTATTTACAGAGAAGTATTGCAAGAGCAATTTTAATATATTAACTCCATGTCTGGTTTTTGATACTTCAGTGATTCCATGATAGCACCGCTAGTAAATATTCCAGATATGTGACGTTCTATGAAAGACTGTAGGAGATGCCATATTATGCATGTACTTATATTGCCATGAACATGAAGTTTGTTATGCGTAAATAAATGTGCCTGTAATTGTGGACCCATATCAACCAGTCGTTGGAGTCCATGTAAGAACTATAAGTCTTGACAACCCAAACCATTCGCAAACATCTATTAACACGATGCTTCTATATCAATAATCTTCCACAATCATAAAAGTAGGGTCAACAATGTCCTTTCGGTTGCTTCAAATAAGCCATTCTTGGTTTTAGGCCATTTGACAAGATATTATTCCTTCAATCTTCTGGTATTTCTTCTTTTTCCCAACTTATCAATAAATTTCCTCTGGTCTCTTCTGATGTTCCTTCTTACATCTTTGTTTGCTTCTATGTATACTACATCAAAAACAACAATCAAAAAGTTACTGGCTTTCATAAATGGGTTCTTGCAAATAGTAGAAGGATTAAAATGATAAGACAAGGTCACTGCAGTCGAAATGATAACAAGAACCAGACAAGTGCCAGTGGAACAACAGATGAGAAGAAGACACTGACAATGGATATGACACACATAAAGGAAATCTGTGGATAGCATTACAAAGCAGGCTATGTTTTGGAACCCCCAGGGTAAGAGAGGCAGAGGTAACCAAAAAAACACACGGAGAAGAGAACTTGGTGCAGAAGTGAAAATAATGAAAAAGACAAGGAAAGAACTTGAGCTGATGTCACGTGACAGGAAGACTTGGCATGTGTTTCTTGAAGGCCTATGCTCCTTGGGGAGTTAAAGGGTATTGACTGAGGTACATTACAAGATCTGGATCTAGACCTTCTGTTACAGTTACCAGGTTTGAAACCTAGTAGCATCATGCGCGAGTCTACCCAGCTGAAAATGGGTACCTGACTCTGCTCTTGAGTTAAAGAAGGCAAAGGTAATAAGAAAGGGAACAGGCGAATCCACCTCATAAAACACAAGAGACCTAGAAAGTGAAGTCTCAAACACTTCACTCACCAACAGGACTATCTGCTATGAAACTACATTTTACACAACAGCAAAAGTATGACCTCTAATTACATTTTTCTTTTCAATTCATGTAAAAAGACATAAGTCTGTCTCTTTTTATTATCTCTGGCATATTTTGCGAGCTAGAAGATAATGAGATGCGAGGCATTGTAAAATGCTCTTCAAGGGTGCGAGACTCTAAAAGACTAACAAGCAATGTTCTAGATCAGCGGTTCCCAACCTGTGGTACGCGTACCCCTGAGGGTACGCGACAAGACGTTCAGGGGTACGCGAAAAAAATTGAGTAATGGCGGAAAAAAGATACATATGTTCGAACTTAGACATGAAGTCCAACTTTTTTTGGGAAGACCATCCTTTCCAACTTACTTCAAAGTTACACGACTGTGATTGGCTTCAGAGTCTTGCATACTTATCGGATATTTTCCTACAAATAAACAAACTAAATTTGGCACTTCAGAATAGCTCGGTAACGATCTTCAATGTTTCAGACAAAATTGAATCTATGATTTAAAAATTAGATTTTTGGAGGTCATGTATTGAAAAAGGCCAGCCTAAGGTATTTGAAACTCTGCACAATTTCCTATCTGAGAACGAGCTGCACCTCTCCCAGGAAATGAGCGAGAAAATAATTGAACACTTGAAAGGGCTAAAATCATCTTTCGAGAAGTACTTTCCGAAACCTGGAAAAGAGAACTACTGGATTGTAAATCCCTTTGAAGAAGAATATTTCCAAGCAGCCACATTATCAATCAACGAAAAAGAGAAGTTGATTGAACTTTCGACTGATACTACTTTAATAGCTGAATTCAAAGGAAAATTCCTTATTATTTTTTGGGAGACATCAGCAGAGAATATGAACAGCTGACCGACAAGGCGCTTAAGTTTCTGTTGCCATTTACAAATACTGAGCTGGTGGAGAGGGCTTTCTCTTCTTATACCTTTATAAAAAATAAATACCGTAGTAAACTGAGTGCAGGTCCAGAATTGAGACTGTATCTTACATCACTTGAACCTGATTTCAAAAAACTATGTGCCTCAAAACAAGCTCAAGGATCGCACTGAACATTTGTCATGGTCACGTGACGTGTGTTATAAAAAGTGATTTCAACTTTTAAAAATAACAACGTTTTTATTATTATTATTAATAAATTAATTGTGTTAATTTTTATTGTAACTTCTGATTTTTTAAATGTAAAAAAAATACATGCACTGTTTGTTCACCTTTTTATTACATTGTTTTTTAAATCCCGTGGTTGGCCCCTTTATTTCTGGTTATAATCTATAAATTTTGAATAACAGCAACTATATTAATTTCAAATATTTTGCTAATATTAGGGGTACAATTTATAGAAATGGGCTGCCAAGGGGTACGCAAGTGAAAAAAGGTTGGGAACCGCTGTTCTAGATGAAGGCAGTAACCTCATCCAACTCAAGGATAAAACAAAGATCAAGAAGATTCCTCTAAACTTGTTCATACAAAAAGAACAGTTACTAAATGAAACTTTACAAAATTAGCTTATAAGCAAAAGGATACTATATAATAAGTAAATGAAACTTTTTAAAAATCATTTGTAATACTTACACTGTATAGCCCACGCCTCTCTATTAATTAAACCGATTAGAAAGCTTGCTGTGTCATTCGCACACGTAGAAGGTGAGTCAGCTTCTGCTGCTAATGTTTCCACAGCAGACATTAACATCTTCTGAAAGTCTATCGTGTTAGCTGCACCATCACGACCTGTTAAGAATGTTGGATGTTTCCTGTGGGTTTGTTTGCTGAATGCACTTGAAAGGCTGGAGAATGTCTCTGATATTTTATCAAGTTCTTCTTGAACACTGGCACTTTCAATGTACTGCCTTTGTTGAGCAACTCTTGTGACTCGGGACACTTGACCAAAATATGACTGGCTGTGTGTGTCAGCTTGGTTCCACTTTTGATCATTCTCAGGTCTAGAATAGGCACCGACTAATGACGACATAAAGCAGACAGCTGTGACAGCATACATAAACTTGTATGCTTTTGCCATAGTGCTGATACTGTTGAAGGATGTGAAAGATGCTCTGCAAAGCTGATCAGCAATTTACTGAAATGATAAAATTCTTGCACAATGTACTGGAATGTTTAAAATTTTTGCAGTTTACTGGAATGATAAATCTATTGCACAATTTATCGGAATGATAAAATTCTTGCAGAGTTTACTGGAGGGATTAAATTCTTGCGTTTAATGAAGTGGTTAAATTCTAAATCTGAAAAAAAAAACAATAAAAATATAATTAAAAAAAGAAATGAAACGATGTTTGCCAATTCTGCATACAGAGCCATTTGTCTCATGTATTTATTGCTCATTAATTTACAATCAAATTTTTTTTTAAAAGATTGAAAAAGGAAAAAACCAGTTTATTTACAATATCATCATCATCATCATTACTATCATTATGTTTCAGCTGATGCACAGGCCTTCGAAATAAAAAAAATCTGTCAAAAGAAGTCTTCCTGTGTTGTGCCATCTAGTCAAAGTTGTTCCCTTCTCCCTTTCATGTCAGCCTCCAGTTCCTTTCTCCATGCATTTTTCTGTATCTCTCTACATCTCTATTACACTGGAGATTCCAGAACAAGTACTGTCATGTGATGCTATCAGCAGGCTTGCTCAATGTGTAGTCTCTATCAGCAGGCTTGCTCAATGTGTAGTCTCTATCAGCAGGCTTGCTCAGTGTGTAGTCTCTATCAGCAGGCTTGCTCAATGTGTAGTCTCTATCAGCAGGCTTGCTCAATGTGTAGTCTCTATCATAAGGCTTGCTCAATGTGTAGTCTCTATCAGCAGGCTTGCTCAATGTGTAGTCTATCTGGTGTCAGCATTATCTTCTCTCTTCTTTTATATATTACAGTTCTATCATATTTTATCCAAACACCTGAAAACCAAAATATTCTGAAAATTGAATGTTTCTTTGCGCTAATTTTTAAATCACGATTTTGGCAATCTTGGGCTATTTTGATATCTGAATTTGGGTGACCTGAGCTATTTTTATTGCGATTTGGGCATTACCTGAAAATTGAAAAATCCCATTTTCTGAAATATACAATTCCCCAAACATTTTGGATAGGAGGTTACAGAACTAAAATATATTTGTAAGTAAATCATTCAGAAAGGTTGTGAGTGTGCCAAGGTGACACTGTATTAATTTATCAAAATGATTACTCATTAACACTGGTTCTAAGGGACTTTTACATGCACATTTCTTATACAGACTTATATATAAATATATATATATGTATATAGTGAGCATTTATTTATGAACTTCCAGCTCCACAAGGTGTATATGTCTTAAAGAAACTGATGTGAAGTCCTCCTGTCCTGTGCCATCTGTTCAAACTCTTCCTGTGCCTTTTTATGTCTGTCTCCAGTTCTCTTTCTGTGTTTTTCAGTATTCATCTACCTTTCTTATCCTAAGGATTCTAGAAATAGGATTGCCTTGCAATACCATTAACAGGTTTATTCAATGTGTGTTCTATCCATCGCCAGCATTTTCTCCTCTTCTCTACATAGTGTACATAGGAAAGTGTTTATATTTTGTTCAAGTCTGAATTAGCCAGTTTTCTTCAGAAGTCAGCAGCCTTATCATGTCAAGTAAATTCTTACTACTTATGTAAACATGTCACATTTTAAACCAAATCTTTCAGGCCACATTTTAAAAATCCCAGTTACAATGGATTGGCCACGTCTGCAGAATGGGAGAAGGATGACTAGTATGGGAAACCAAGAACCAGAGATCTAGACCTCCATGATGACCCAGAATTCGCTGGAAGGACAACATCAGACAATCTCTGAAGGACAACATCAGACAATCTCTGAAGGACAACATCAGACAATCTCTGAAGGACAACATCAGACAATCTCTGAAGGACAACATCAGACAATCTCTGAAGGACAACATCAGACAATCTCTGAAGACAACATCAGACAATCTCTGAAGGACAACATCAGACAATCTCTGAAGGACAACATCAGACAATCTCTGAAGGACAACATCAGACAATCTCTGAAGGACAACATCAGACAATCTCTGAAGGACAGAGGACTAGACTGGAACCAGGTCAAAAAGGAAGACAGCCTATAGGATAGCATGGTGCTCACTCTAAAAAAACCTCTAAGCCCCAAGGTACAAGTGGAATAAAGTAAGTCAGTTAAATCAGCTCTGCCATCAATGGTACCTATACCTTGTAGCGGTATGGCAGCTTGCGTACCCTGACAATCCCCAGAGCTATGCCAGTGGGAGTTTTACTCCTGGTAGGTTCAACCAAGCTGGACTGGTTTGTGTGGGTAGGGGTCAGACAAAAGCTGGTACCCTGGTCCTCCAGGTTGGGGGTTTTAGCATAGGGCTGACACCCCTGTCTGTGTAAAAAAAACAATGAAGTTACGGAAACAACAATAAATGAACAAACTTTGCTGCGGGATGGACATTCGGAGTCTGTGGCTCGTATGACTGTCAGTGGTGAAAGCCGAAAGGAAGCCACTGACATGAAAACGGATGTCCTGACCGCAAAACAGGATACAAGAATAGGTTTTTGGAATGTCAGGACAATGTACGAGACAGGTAAACTAAGACAGGTCACGGCAGAAATGAGAAACTATAGGTTACACATTCTAGGGATAAGCGAGAGCAGATGGACAGGGGCAGGAAAAGTTAAAACAGCAACAGGAGAAACAGTACTTTACTCTGGAAGAGAGGATGGACAGCACAATGAAGGCGTAGCCATTATTCTACAGAAAGGAATAGAAAGGACATTACTGGAATGGAAACCCATCAACAACAGACTGATAAGATTAAGATTGAGAGGGAGATTCACCAACACTACAATAATACAATGCTACGCACCAACGAATGATAGCGATGAGGAGGTCAAGGATGAATTCTATCAACAACTGCAGAAAGAAATGGAAGACACACCTAGATATGATCTTGTTATAGTAATGGGAGACCTCAATGCGAAAGTTGGTACACACAATACATATAATGAAAGAACAATGGGGAAATGCGGCAGCGGAACAGCAAACGAAAATGGGGATAAACTAATAAGTTTCTGTAGCATTAACAACCTGGTCATTGGAGGAACACTCTTCCCACATAAAGAAATTCACAAATTAACATGGGAATCACCAAATGGTCGGGACAGAAACCAGATAGACCACATCATGGTTAACGGTAGATGGAGACATGCATTACAAGATGTGAAGGTAAGAAGAGGTGCAGATGTGGGAAGTGATCACCATTTAGTAGTAGCAAAACTGAAAGTGAAACTAAGAAGGGCTGGACCAACTGTAACTACACAGAAAAGGTTTGACATCAGCAAATTGAAGGACTCCCTTACCAGAAAAGCTTTTGCGGCCGACATAAAGAAACGATATCAATTTGCCAAAAGTCAGGAAAAGACATTGACTGATGATATAGACCAGAATTTCAACACCATTTCAACAATATACAAAGAAAGCAGCAAATCATGCTTGGGATTCCAGGAAAGGAAGAAGCAAGACTGGATAACACCAGAAACATTAAACACCATAACGATGAGAAAGGAAATGAAAAGAAAGAAAACAGAAGCGAAGTCCCCCAGGTTAAAGCAACTATATAGCGAACAGTACAGTCAGCTGGACAAGGAAGTTAAACGCCAAACCCGAGCCAACAAAAGGAATTTCCTAGACGATCTTGCAAAACAGGCAGAGGAGGCAGCACTGAGAAATGAACAAAGCACAGTATACAAAATAACTAAATTCATCAGCGGAAAACGAGGTGCAAACAATATTACATTAGTAAGAGATAAGCAAGGTAATCTCATCACGACAGCAGAGGGACAGGAAACAAGATGGGCAGAGCACTTCAGAGAAACTCTGAACAAGGAACCACCAGAGACACAATTGAATGTTCCTGAGGCTGAAAACGATCTAGATGTGAATACAGACATTCCACGAAAAGAAGAAATCATCACAGCAATCAAAGGGTTAAAGAACGGCAAAGCTCCGGGCCATGATAACTTAAATGCAGAGCTATTTAAGACAGACCCTGAGCTAGCAGCAGAACTATTAGAACCACTATTTGCACAAGTCTGGAAAACGGGGACAACACCATCAGAGTGGAACATAGGAATAATTGTCAAATTGCCCAAGAAGGGAGATCTTGCAGACTGCAATAATTGGAGAGGAATCACTCTTCTCTCAGTTCCCAGCAAAATACTAGGCAGGATAATTATACAGAGAATTTCAAAGGCAGTAGACCACAAACTGAGGAAAGAACAAGCAGGATTTAGAAAGAACAGGAGATGTGTAGATCATATATTCACTCTCAGGAACATTATAGAGCAGTGCTCAGAATGGCAAAGACAGCTTTACATTAATTTTGTTGATTTTGAAAAGGCTTTTGACAGCATACATAGGGACAGTTTATGGAAAATACTGAGGGCTTATGGAATTCCAAGCTGCATAGTGTCAATCATAAAAAGCCTCTATGCCAACTTTACGTGTAGTGTTGGGCAGAGCAACCTAACCTTTGAGGTGAAGACAGGAGTACGACAGGGATGCCCCTTATCAACCACTCTATTTTTAACAGTCATAGACTGGGTGATGCGCCAGACAACAGAGGGCAGTCCAAGAGGAATAAGATGGACAACATTTTCTACATTGGAAGATCTGGAATATGCAGATGACATTGCACTACTAGCACATTCACATCAACACATCCAGGAAAAAACGGATAGACTTAATAAGTTTAGCCAGCAGGTGGGCTTGAACATCAATTTAAAGAAGTCTGAGGTCATGACGCTCAATGTGAGCAACCCTGAGCCCATATCAGTAAGGAATCAGCAATTGGTACAGACAGATACCTTCACATACCTAGGAAGCATAGTAACACCAGACGGCGGGGCAGGCAAAGACATCAACATCAGAATGAATAAGGCAAGAACAGCCTTCTTTAGCCTAAACAACATCTGGAAGTCCTCCCAATACAGCACAAAATTAAGATTATATCAGAGCTGTGTGCTTTCTGTGCTTCTCTATGGTGCGGAATGCTGGAGAGTTACAGAGAAGGAAATGTCGAAATTGTCCTCTTTTCACACAACATGCCTAAGAAAAATTCACCGAATCTTTTGGCCGAATACCATCACCAACCAAGATCTGCTTACTCGGAGCAAGCAAGAGAACATGCACACCATCATAGCTGGCAGACGCTGGAGCTGGGTTGGTCATGTCCTCAGAAGAGACCCCGATGCCATCACAAGAACAGCTATGCTTTGGACCCCTGAAGGAAAACGAAAGAAAGGCCGACCAAAAACAACCTGGCGGAGGACTGTGGAGGCTGAGATGCAAAGAATGAACCAGAGTTGGGGCACTGTACGAAGGATGGCCACCGACCGAGCAAAGTGGAATCAATTTGTTGTTGCCCTACAAGACGCCACTAGGCGTGATGGCCACTGACTGCTTTGACGGTCGGCGGCTAAGGATCAAAGAAGAAGAAGAAGTTAAATCAGCTGAGATTGGGCTATTTTAGTATGGTTTAACCTGTCTGTGTTGAATGTCTACAGTACAATAATACATAGCATTTCCTCCTAAAATGTAAGAAGTATGAACAACAGAGAATGCTAATGTTAGGCTATTTGCAGGTATACAATTCACACATAACTACAGAACAATAGTTACTGAGAACAGACATTCCGAGGGAACTACACAGGTTGAAATGAAGAACAGTAGGGGAGATATCAGATTTCACCCACATATCTATTGATCCTGTGGCCTATTAAGTTGCCAACATCTGTAGTGTTGGTTAGGTTTTAGGTTAGAATTAGCATTTAGGGTTAGGGTTCTTAACCTTATTACTGTTTTTCTGACTTCTTATTTAAGGTCAAATTGAAGTAGGTGACTTAACTGGCCTCCGAAAATCAACGGACATTTTGGCGGAATCAGACATATGTCACAATGTTCTTCATTTCAAACAACTGCACAATATAGTCAAACTTTCGGCCTATTTAACAAGAACACAAATTTATATATGACATTTATTTAAAATATAAAGAACTAGTTACACATATTATTAATGTCAAATTAAGAGTAAATTAAATATTATCCATAATTTTATTCACATTACTAATGTCAAATTAAGAGTAAATTAAATATTAACCGTAGCACCTCAAGATTTCATATACAGTCCATACATGCCACACTTAAAGGTTTACCCATAATCTGTACGGGGTGTTTGCGTTTTCAGATGTGTACGGGCCGTACACGGGTCTGTACGGGTTTTTTCGCCTAATTATTAAATATACATATAAATCTTGTGCCACTACACAATTTGCGTCATGAGATTCGGCGAGATTTTAAGCCAAGTGGATAAAAAAAAAAATAACCAATGAAAATCAAGCTGCCTATTTTTCAATTGCCGCGGGATGTGCGTGGCGTGTTCATTCACAATTTTTCGCTAAAGCTAGCGCGAGGTTACTGATTATTTGAACGATTACGCAGCACTGAAATCTTTTTTGAGTCGAGCCTATTGTTTAGGATTAATTTCCAGTTTAGTATTGGTAAGTAATTCATTTTTAAAAAAATATTACAATAACATTGTTTAGATGAAGTTAGATTTAACTGTCAGATAACTTAGGCCTATGCTTTCTTTTCCCCTAAGGTTTAGCATAATTGATTATTTACGGCTGGTAAAAAAAAAAAGGCTGATACCACTACATATTATTTGATTTCACTAAAACTTGTAGAAAGTGCGTAAGAAATGTAAATTTGAAAAATAATACAATAGCCTACAAATTATGGGTAGCCTAATAACGTAATGACGGTCGCCGAATGCTCCGCATGTATTTTCGTACCATTTAGAGTTATAATTAGGGTTACAGCTAGGGTTAACCCTAAATCTAAATGGTACGAAAATACACGCGGAGCATTCGGCGAACGTCATTCCGATATTACCAAATTATGAAACTGAAAAAAAAAAAAAAAAACCACAATAGCGTGGAAAATTTACATCTTAACTCGATCAGAGAAAAGTTTATTTGGAGTTAGCCTACTTCTCTTCTTAGTTTTAATTTCGTTTCTTTAAAAAAACAATGTTATTTTGCCTTTGGTGGTCATCATTACGGTCATTCAATGATTTATAATTATTAAATAATTAATTAGCCTACTATCAATGTTTGATTGACACTAAAATTTGTATGGGAAGGTCTATTTAAAACTACCAGTTGGGCTTTAACGGCTATTCCAATTTTTGAAGTTCGGTAGAAAATATACAGGCTAATATTACGCCAGCGCTAGTTTATATTTTCATTACCAGCTTTAGCAAAAAATTTATTAGATTTTAAATTTAAGATTCCTAACCCATAATGCTTATTACTGGTCTCTTTAGGCCTGTACTTTTATAAGGCACTATAGAAAACACAGCAACTGTTCTTCATTTCAACCATAAATTGTATTAATTTTTTTCCAAGATTCTATTTCATTATATAATATTAAAATTACAAATAATTATATTTTTCAAATTGATTATTAATATTTGTATTTACT
This sequence comes from Oreohelix idahoensis, assembly GCA_024509875.1. NCBI lineage: Eukaryota > Metazoa > Mollusca > Gastropoda > Stylommatophora > Oreohelicidae > Oreohelix > Oreohelix idahoensis. The sequence continues at coordinate 144,592 of JAMPIV010017780.1, read as the reverse complement.
TTTTCACATTAATATTTTTTTTTTTCTGTCTAGCAGGAAATATTGCATCCATCTAACAGCATGGCTGAGCCTAACTTTAAAAAAAGGAGGTTAGAAGAAGATCAACGTCGTGGGAAGTTTCAATCTGACTGGACAACTACATTCCCTGGGATTATTGAGACATCCAAATTAGGCTCTTCACATGCATACTGTAGAATATGCAATAGAGATATTAAAGTGATGGCATCTGGCTTACACGATGTGAGGGAGCATTTCAAAACAAAACTGCATGAAAGGAACTATCAGCTGAAGAACGGAAGTTCTATCAAGGCCTTCTTTACTCAGCCTCAACAAGAAGATGATAAAATAACGAGGGCTGAAGTTTTATTTGCAAATTTTATTGCTCAACACAACATAGCTGCTTCTATAGCTGACCATTTTTCAGACTTATCAGCTGAGATATTTCCGGGCAGTGCTATTGCCAAACGTTTCAAATGCAAGCGAACCAAAACAACAGCCATTATTAAAAACTGCTTGGCTCCATCTGCAACGGAGCCAGTCATCAAATTATGCAGGAAGACACCTTTCTCCTTGATGATCGATGAGTCAAATGATAGAAAAACTGACAAGCGTTTAGCTATAATGGTGAGGGTATTTGAAGATGGCATAGGACCTAGAACCAGGTTGCTGGGCATGCCGGTCGGTACTGGTGGAACCAGTGAAGCTATTTTCAGTGATATTGATGCTGTGTTCAGCGACTTACAAATCCCATGGATTAACTGTATAGGTTTTGCAAGTGACAACTGCAATGTAATGGTTGGCAAATCAAACTCTGTACTAACGCGAATCAAGAGCAAGAACCCTGATGTGTTTAGTATAGGGTGTATTTGCCACCTTGCAAATCTTTGTGCCAAGGAGGGTATAAAGCAGCTGACTATTCCTGTTGATGACCTTTTGATAGATATCTTCTATCATTTTGAGCATAGCTCAAAACGGAAAAAATCATACAGAGAGTTTCAACTGTTTACAGGAGTGGATGCATAGACATACTAAAGCACTGCCAGACTCGCTGGCTTTCTTTGCAGAAAGTAGTGGACAGAATTTTAAATCAATATTCTGCTCTATCTTCATACTTCGAGAGCCACGACGATATGGAAAAACCATGCCGTGTCAAAAACATTCATCAGTTACTAAAATCACCACTGACCCAGATGACTCTACGTTTTCTCCAATTTGTGCTACCTCTGTTGACTGAATTTAACAAATTGTTTCAGACAGATGAGTCCCAAATAGGTGGTATGATGGATGAAATGGATCGTCTGCTACGAAAATTTATTGTCAAATTTGTAGAGATGAAATATGTAAAAGAGGTGAAAGATATAAGATTGTTAAAGTATGCTGAACGTGATCTACAGCATGATGACCATACACTTGCTGTTGGTCTGTCCAACAGGACATTACTGGAAGAGTTAGATATAAGTTCTCAAGTGAGAAATTCATTTTTCAGAGATGTGAGGAACTTTTATGTTGCTGTTGTGAAAAAGATATTGGATAAATTTCCATTTGAGAATGAAGTCCTTAAGGATATCAAAATTCTTGATCCAGCCTTTAAAGACACAGTTCAATATACAGCAATCTGTAAGCTGGCCAACACTTTTGCACCACATTTAGACCAAGAGGTGTTAAAGGATGAATTTGAAGATTATTGTTTGCTGCCTGATGAATGTATTTCAAGATTTGACGCTGGACAAAAAAGAAGCTTTTCTAGGTACTGGCTTGACATAATCAACCTGAAAACTAGCACTGGTCGTACACGATTTCCCAGTCTGGCAGTCATAGTGAAACGCTTATTGACATTGCCTCACAGCAATGCTGACTGTGAGAGGTCTTTCTCTATGATGAAAAAGATTCACACGGACTGCAGAAATAGACTAAATGATGATACAGTCACAGCATTTCTACAATGCAAAATAAATTCTAACTCTTGTTGTTTAGGTTTTAAAGCAAGTGAAGACATGCTTAAAAAGGCAAAGGCCGCATGTCACTATGATGGTGCAGAACCATCTAATTGAATATACTTTTACATGAATAAACTCTTTTGTTACGTTTTTCAGTCTTTGTACAGGTTTTGCGGGTCTTTGTACAGGTTTTGCGGGTCTTTGTACAGGTTTTTTTAATTTTTTGTACAGGTTTTTCATCTCTGAGGTGTGGCATGTATGATATACACACACCATCTTTTTATTAACCACAGCACCTCAAGATTTCACACACCCCTCTTTTACAACATAACAATCATGAAGAGCTTACAATTTTAGGCCAAAGAAGAGAATATAAATCACATACATGGTTGAAATGAAGAACAGTGAGACATGTGTTCGATACAGCCTTAAAACAGAATTCAGAGATACAGTAATAAAGGGTAAGGGTTAGAATTAAGAATCCTAAGCCTAACCCTAACAACATGGGTGACTTATTTGAATGACATCGAATACACATCCCACACTTCTTCATTGCAATTCAACCCACACCCATAATTTGGATAAACTGTATTTTCTACTCCAGGAGGGATAATAGCATAAGCTGATAGCAAAATAGCAGCAATCAAAACAAATTATCTAAAATTATTGACACTGTATATCGTAATTATAACCCATTGGAGTTTTAACAATATATTTTGTTCCTAAATTTTTTTTTTTTTAAACAGCCATAGAAATGTAGGCCGGTTGAAATGAAGTTTAGTGGACCATCTGTTCAATACGGCCTTAAAGAAAAGAATTCAGAAACTGTTAAAAAGTGTAAGGGTTAGGATTAGGTTTACGAAAAATTCTTATTCTAATGATGTGGACAACTTATATCGGAGTACATGTTCCACTATGTTTCATTTCACACCTGTAGGACTACTGTCAATTTCATTATTGTGCGTAACTATTACTGCTGAGAACTAAACATGTGCATTTCAGCTGAAATCCTGCAATTAATTATACAGATAGCAATTCACTGTAGCCCTTCTATTAAATTATTATTTCTGATAAGCTAAACTTTATTTGGTTGAAATGAAGCACAGCTGGTCATGTTCTTCGATGTCATCCTAGTAAGTTGCCAACGTCGTTATCAATCAATCAATACCCTTTAGCTCCCCGAGAAGCATAGGCCTTCAACAAACACATGCAAAGTCTTCCTATCCTGTGCCATCCACTCAAGTTCTTTCCATTTTTCCTTATCATTTTCACCTCTGTATCCAGTTCTCTTTTCCATGTGTTTTTTGGTCTAACTCTGCCTCTCTTTCCCTGTGGATTCCAGAATACGGACTACCTTGTATGGACTGCTATCAACAGGTTTCCTCAATGTGTGTCCTACCGATCACAAGCATCTTCTTCTCAACTCTTGTTCCACTGGCACTTGTCTGGTTCTTGTCATCAATTCCACATTTGTGACTTTGTCATACCATTTCAGTCCTTCTATTCTACGCAAGCACCCGTTTATAACAGTCTGTGGCTTTTTGGTTTGTTGTTTTTGTTGCTCTCCATGTCTCAGAGCCTACAATAGGACTGACTTGACATTTGAGTTGAAGATTCTTATCGAACTTGATTTCTCACGTTCTCCATATGTTTCCCAATGCAATGAAAGCTCCTCTTGCTTCTTGTATTCTTATTTTGATATCATTGTCTGTCCCTCCAACTGTGTCTATATTACTGCCAAGAAATGTGTAGGGTTATGATTAAGGTTAGGATATCTAAAGCCCACTCTGCTTCAATTCAACCCTTTATTTTATATGTAATGATAACTGTTGACTTGACCTTTGAAATATTAATGCCTCCACAACAAAAGTTTTAAGAAAGGGAATATGAACGCCCATATAATGCAGACAACAAAAATGAGAAATATGGACAAAGACTCAAATAGAAAAATATACACTGGTTACAATTATGGTTGACATCAAGAATGATGGACAGTGTGCTCTGATGTCCTCCTGGTAAATCGTCAAAGTCGTTAGGGTTAGGATACCTATACCAGGTGAAATTAAGAACAATGGGCCGCCTGTTCGACATGGCCTTTAAAAAAAAGAATTCAGAGATGTAGTAAAAAGGGATATGGGTTAGATATCCTAAACCTAACCTTAATCCTCACCCTAACGACGTTGGCGACTTACTTGAATGATACAGATCAGGGGTCGGGGAACAGGCCAGGGGTAAATTATCCTAAATGGGGTAAAAATGAAAATTTTGGGGGTAATGAAGGCTAAAAAAAATACATATAAAAGTATTGTGAGGTTATCGAACCCATACCCTTATTAATTGTTTTTCTCCCCCCCCCCCCCCCCCCCCACCCCTTCAATTTTAATAGATCAACAATAAATTCCTACTTTTATAAAATTAACTCCCTTGATAACACTGACAAACAACATTTTTCTTTCTTATATAAGAATAAGTGTTCTTATGTCAGTTTTTTGCGCTGATTTCAAATTTGAAATCCGTTTATCTCTATCACGTCAGGTTTTTAAGATATTTGTGAATACATATATTTTTGGGAAACCGTTATGTGCTCCGTTTCATTTTTACTACATAACTTATTAAAAATTAATAAAATGCAAAATAATTCCACTTTTTATACTGCTAAAAGATGCATGACATATGTTACGCTATTTTTCCAATAGTTACTGTATTTTGAAATAATTCTGAGCGAAATATGGCTTCTAGAAGTTGTAGAAATTCGGCTGATCTGTTCTGTTACGTGTGCGGATATTTTACCGATCGTGTTCACCAGAAAAACTTTACACCATTACTAAAGAAAGCATATGAACTTTATTTCGATTCGAAAGTTGATGATGCAAATAAATCTTGGAAGCCAAATGCAGTTTGTTCGACTTTGTGCAAATACATTGGCAGGTTGGTTACGAAAATCGCCGAAGCATAAGTCGATGCCTTTTGGAGTGCCAGTAATATGGCATGAACAAGACAAATCACGATACTGATTGTTACTTCTGCTTGACAAATATTCATGGTTTCACTTTTAAAACTAGAAAGTCTGTGGTTTATCCAAATATTGAATCGGTTTCGAAACCAGTGTCTCGTGATCCAATCACGTGTCCGATCCCAGTTCCACCAGAACAATATCCGTTGGACGTGAATGAACCATCAGAAAGTGATAGTTTACCTGCTTCAGAAACTAATTCTGACTCGGATTATATACCGGTGAATGATGGTGTTCACTTAATTAACCTTTCAGATCTAATACGTGATCTCGCTCTTACCAAAGGACAAGTGGAATTACTCGGTTCGCGACTCAAAGAATGGAATCTTTTAGCGCCCAATACTTTGATATCTAAATTTCGTCATAGACACAGAGAACTTGTTCAATACTTTGAGATGGATGATGACATTTGCTATTGCAAAATTCCAGTCGCCTACTCTGTTCATATGAAAGAAACTTATGACAATATGGCTATACTTTTGGCAAAAATAAAGTACAATGACTACCAATGGCGGATTTGTGGAGACCTAAAGGTCATTGCAATTCTCACGGGCATGCAGACTGGGTATACTAAATTTTGTTGCTTCCTATGTGAATGGGACAGCCGCAACAGACAGGAACATTATGCAAGAAAGGTGTGGCCTATCAGGGATCGTATGCAGCTCGGGCATAAAAATGTAATACACGAGCCATTAGTTAACAAAGACAGCATCATTTTAACACCGTTACATATAAAGTTGGGGCTCATGAAGAATTTCGTAAAAGCATTAGATAAAATGAGCAAAGCTTTCACTTATCTTCGAGAAAAGTTTCCGCAAGTTAGCGATGCAAAGATAAAGGAAGGTATCTTTGTAGGACCTCATATTAGGAAAGTTATTGCAGACAAACAATTCGAGAACTTGTTACATGGTAGTGAACTTCACGCATGGATGGCATTCAAATCGATCGTCGATAACTTTCTGGGAAATCACAAATCTGTCGACTATGTGCATATTGTTAAGCAGTGCATAGATGCATACAGAATTATGGGCTGTAACATGTCCCTCAAAATCCATTTGCTCGATTCGCATCTTGACTTTTTCCCTGACAACCTTGGCGAAGTCAGCGATGAACATGGAGAACGATTCCATCAAGATATCGCTGTAATGGAGTCACGTTATCAAGGACGGTGGAGTGTGACCATGCTTGCCGATTATTGTTGGATGTTTCATCGCGATGTACCACATGCCATTCACCGACGAAAGTCGACTGCAAAGAAATTCAAGCCTACATAACTGTTATACTTCTTGTACGAATGATGTTATAATACTGTATGCGTTGTTAAAAAACTTCAATTGCGTATTTCTCGAGATCCCGACCTGATAGAGAAAAACGGTTTGCAGATTTAAAAACAGCGCATTAAAATTGACCAGAAAAACATAGAAATGTTAGAGAAAGAAAAAAAAATTTTTTTTTGTTAGCCAGTGTAATTAAGACGCTATTTTGGCTAGTCCTTAAAAATGCCAGTTATGATCTCGACTCCCGACTAGGGCTTTGCTTGTGAAGCAATTGGAACCTGAACTGGAAGCTGTCGTGAATGATGTAATCAAGATTTCCAATGCTGTCAAAGGGCATGCACTAAACACGCAGCTATTTCGTGATTTATGTGAGGATGGGGGAGCTGAATATCCAGGCCTCCTTTTTTCATACAGGTGGCTTTCATGTGGAAATGTTCTGAATCAAGTGTGGGCTCTCCCAGATATGAACTAAAAATCTTTCTGGTGGAACAAAAACATGCCCTTGCAGATAAGATGAGAAATTCCACTTGGCTTGCACATCTCGCATATTTAGCTGACATCTTTAGACATGTGAATTCATTGAACAAGGAATTGCAAGGGAAAAGCATCAATATCTTTTTAGCAAAAGAAAAAATTTCAGCATTTCAAGATTTGGATCAAAGCTTCTGTACTGGAACCAGAAAGTGGAACAAAACAAGATAGCCGCCTTTCCAAAGCTAGCAAAGTTTTTGGAAGATTGTGAAGATCTCAGACTTTGTGACATCAAGGAGTCAGTTACAAGACATCTGACCAAACTCAAAAAGCGGTTCTCTGATTACTTTCCAGAGCTTGATTCACATACTGTCAGTTGGGTTGTAAATCCCTTCAGCTGTCAACTTGCAGATGTGCCTGAAGGATTGGCAGAGGCACTTCTTGAACAGTGAAGCACGCATGGAATTTCAGAACAAGACAGATCTCTGATCTTTTTGGATGTCAAAAACTGCAAAGGCTTTTAAAATTGAACATGTAGAAGCGACAAAAATGCTGCTGCCTTTTGCAACAACCTACCTTTGTGAACAAGGATTTTCTACCCTTATGAACTTTAAAACAAAATCCAGAAATCGGTTGGACCCCGAAGACAGCATCCAAGTTGCTCTGACATCAAAAGGCCCTGATATGGATGTTGTTTTATTAAATATGAAACAGCACCATTTTTCCAAAACCTGAAGTGGAGATGTTGTGAATGAAATTGTTTAGTTCTTCAATCCTTTTTATTAATTTTGTATGTGTGCTATTCTTATGACAGCATGTGTGGCTTTGTAAGTGTTTTATTAATTCTTGACTTTGAGAGCAGTTTATTCTTCATTTTAAGAGCAATTAGCTTATTTTTTTTTTTTTTTTTGCTTTAAGTCTGGGGGTAATATCATTTACCACAAATAGATTTTGGGGTAATACCCAAAAAAGTTTCCCGACCCCTGGAGATGAACATAGCCCCCTGTTCTTCACTTCAACTACCTAAACCTAACCCTTTTTACTGTGTCTATGAGTTCTTTTTTTAAGGCAGTATGGAATAAATAGTCCACTGTATTTCATTTCAATCACAATTATTAACCCTGCCACAGTGATTTACACAGTGTCATAAATGTTATATACAGCCTAGTCTTTTTAGCCTCGCCTGTTTTCGAACCCTGATATACGTTCAAAATTATTATCTTGAATTAGCTACACTATACATCCTAATTATAAGAGGTTGAAGGAAATATTTTTTATTTAAAAAAAAATATTCTATGTGCATCGAAAGCACGCAGCACATAAGTCTTACCTGGTCAATCAATAAGAAAATTATTTTTAAAAAAAACAAAACTATAAAGCGTAGGCTATATTACGATATTGCCATTAGGCTACTGTTCACTTTCTCTTTGAATTTCAAGGTGGAGAAGGGGTCGGGGAGAAAATTTGTAGCAAAAAATTAGCAAATGTCCATCCTGGAACAACAATGAAAGCAGAAACAAACTAAATTCGATGTCTAGGCCTACATAAAATATTAGCCTACATACATCTCTTTATGATACTTGCCCCATCTAATATAGGCTCCAAAAATACACTAATTCTCTAAGACGCATGTGATAGGCCTACCTCATGCATATGAGTAATCCGATAGGCCTATTGACTTTTAAAGTAGTCACGGAAGAACGATTTAAATGTATAGCCTATATTTACATCATTATTAATATGCCAGTTTGAAAACATCTTGGTGAGAATTTAGTTTTCTCAGCGTCAGCTGTCTGTCCTATTTTAAATTACAATTTAAAGCAAACGAAAATAATGCTATTTTACACTGCAGTAAACAGTTTACAAGTCCTGTCAACTGGATCACTTTCAATCGATGACCTGCGATTCCTTTTTATTAATTTAAAAATCACACATATGCATTCATAGAAATATAAATTTTCATTTACCCTATTTAGCCTACAGCAGAATGAATAACTATTTCAGCGTGCAAACTGAATATGTTACCTAAAATAATAAACGCTATATACACTGTACCCTACTTATCACCTACCAACAGTGAAACACGATATCTTTCGCTATCGGTTTAAAACAAACAGCAAGGTGAAAGTTCAACAATATTTAAGTTCAACGGTTAATTAAAAAATCGAAATAACTGTACTTCTGTCAGGCGAAGTCAGTGCGTCGTTAACAAATCTAGGTCATATCAGGCAGAGCTAGTACTTGCGAACTGGTCAAGACAGGCGATGACCCTAGACGGAATATTGTTTAGATTTCAAACAAAGCACTCTGTGACCTTCAAATAATTAATTCATAAGCTTTACAAATTTTTTTTTTTTTAAGTTTTGGCGAGGCGCGTCCCATTCAACCTAGTCGGTTATATTAGGGCGCATATCCAAACACAAAAGACCCTTAAGTCTGAGATTTAGTAACTTTACAGATCATTTATGAGAATGATAAGAGGTTGCAAAAGCAGTGCAGCAGGTCCAACAAGGCCAATGGACTACATGGGAAGGAGCCCTGCAGAGGGCCTTGACATGGAATGATATATGGCATATGGCACCTCTTAGGCTCAGCTTCGTTGTCAGATCACTATATGACCTGCTGCCGTCGGCCACCAACCTTGTGAAATGGGGAAAGTCGGATGATGAGCAGTGCCCCCTGTGCCAGGGGAGGCAGACACTTGAACACGTGCTCTCAGCGTGTAAGGTGTCATTAGGGCAAGGGCGATACACTTGGCGCCATAACAAAGTGCTAAATGAGCTTGCTGCGACAATAGATCTGGCAAGAATGAAGGCGAATAGCAAAGTCCGGCCAGACACCGCAAACACATACTTTCTGAGGGCAGGAAAGTCAGCACACCCCAAACCGAATAAACCTGGTAGCAGTTTACCATCTCTTCTTGATTGTGCAAATGATTGGGAGATGGCGGTAGACCTACCTGGACGAGGGGCATATCCAGAGAGTATCAGAAAATCGCGGAGACGGCCGGATATAGTGCTTCATTCTGCAGCAACGCTTCAGGTCATACTGATTGAACTGACAGTGCCATTTGAATCCAGATTAGATGAGCAACATTCGTTCAAAGCGGCCAAGTATAGTGATCTGGCCGCGGATCTGAGACACGATGGGTTCACTGCAAGGGTCATGGCTGTTGAAGTGGGCGCAAGAGGGCTTGTGGCTGCATCAGTGTATGATCTATTGAAACTGTTGGGGCTGAGGGGACAGTCGAGAACAAGGGCCCTGAAGAGGCTTAGTGAAACTGCCGAAAAGGCATCAGGCTGGCTGTGGAACAACCGCAATGGGGAATGGAGATCGTAACAATAAACGCTGCGGTACAGAAAACACCATGAATTTTTCTAAGTCCACAATATGCTGAGGTTTGTGGTGGACTAGTGAACGGGCTGCGACTCAGGGGCGACAAGCGATGTATACTATAAGGGGTGTCAGTATCAAAAGTCCAGTGGGGAACGCGCAGTGGCGACTCGTTGACTTCGCGCTGGTGTCTCAGTGTGTGCGACGGAACGAACGGAATAATTTGTCTTCTCCTTGTTACTTTCACAATTGCCTCCACGGCTGGCGGAGTTGTGGAATTTAAAGTTGCTACCATAAGTGAAATGGGTTCATTTTCGATGCAAGACAACAGGAAGCTGAGACGCTTGGGAGTCATGACCCAAGTGGGCCCGCCCCCCTTAGAGTGTAAAGGAGTATATAGGGCCGAAACACTTGTCGGACGGGGGGACTCCTTCTGATGATCAGATTGCTTCCTGTTGTATCGCTCTGTAAAGAGTTTCCTATCATCATCATATGGCGAATTTGTCGAGCAAAGAAATAAAGACCAAACATAGAAATGTCTTCGTTCTTCGTGTTCTATTGGATTCGTGCTTTCAAGGCCTGCGTCTAATTCAGTGTATGCCTGCACATTTCAGCATATCACACAATAGATCATCTCAGAACTAATGGTCTTTTATATTTGGACATGCGCCCTAATATAACCGACTAGGTTGAACACGAGGCAAAACTTTATTAACACAAAAAAAGCATTTCACACAATTTTATATTTTTGATTTACTCTGTTTGAACTGAGTGGATTTGGGGAAAAAAAAGGGGGGGGGGAGGAAAGGAGGAAAAAAGGGGGGGGGGGGGGGGGGGTAATGATGCCATATTTTGAAAACGGAAATCAAAATTTTTATCTTGGGTTAACTACTCAAAAGATCCTAATTATAACCCATCAAGGGTTGAACGCGATATTTTTTTTCATTTAACAAAAAACAAACAAACAAAAATGCATATATTTGTAAACAAGACAGTGCGGCCGTGCGTGTTGATGATGTAGACGTATAGTGGACTTTCGAATCATTGCCCTATCAGTGGGTGGTCGATGATTTTGGTGATGGTGATTTACTCTAAACGTTTACAAATAGCTGAGCACAGATGGTAGGTGATTCAACTCGATGGAACAGATTGCACTCTAACAACGGTGAACGAACGTGCAATGTTTATTTACATTTATACAGAATCTCAGCAGTCAGATGGAAGGGGATTCTTCTGCCCAACTTTCTACCACAGTATACAACTTTTGTACAGCAGCTTTATTATATGATCAACTTCAAAAATATCGTCCTTCCATCCCTCTGTCATTCATTTTTTGTCTCTGTTTATGCCGCTATTCTCATCTTATTATAAGTGACTCTGACGTCTATCTAGAACTGGCTTGAGAACCGCTGGTTTGTCTCTTTTAAACGTAACTGTCTCTGAGTTAGCTCATTCATTCATAACCCTCCACTCCCAAAGGAGCATAGGCCTTCAACAAACACATGTCAAGTCCTCCTGTCACGTGCCATCATCTCAAGTTCTTTCCATGTTCTCCTCATCATTTTCACCTCTGTTTCCAACTCTCTTCTCCATGTACTTCTTGGTCTTCCTCTGCCTCTCTTGCCCTGGGGGTTCCAGAACAAGGACTGCTTTGTAATGCTATCAACAGGTTTCCTCAGTGTGTGTCCTATCCATCGCCATCGTCTTCTTCTCATCTCTTGTTCCACTGGCACTTGTCCAGTTCTTGTCATCAGTTCCACATTGGTAACCTTGTCATACCATTTTAATCCCTCTATTCTACGCAAGCACCCATTTATGAAAGTCTGTAGCTTTTTGGTTGTTGTCTTTGTTGTTCTCCATGTCTCAGAGCCATACAATAGGACTGACTTCACATTTGAGTTGAAGATTCTTATTTTCGTGTTGGATCCGATTTCTCTTGATCTCCATATATTTCCCAATGCAATGAAAGCTCCTCTTGCCTTTTGTATTCTTATTTTGATATCGCTGTCTGTCCCTCCAACTTTGTCTATATTACTGCCAAGATATGTGTATGATTCTACATCTTGAATTGGTGTTTCTTCAAGTTCAACCCTGTTATCATTACCTGCATTTATTCTCATTATTTTTGTCTTTTCCCTGTGTATTTTCAGACCCAATTGCTGTGACCTCTCATCGAGTGTTTTCAATTTGTCCTGCATCTGATTACGGTTATGGGACAGAAGAGCCAAGTCATCAGCAAAATCCAGATCATCCAACTGCTTAGTCAGAGTCCACTGGATTCCATTTCTGTTGTGTGTTGTCGATGATCTCATAACCCAATCTATTGCCAGCAAGAAAAGAAATGGAGACAAGAGGCATCCCTGTCGCACTCCTGTTCTTATCCCAAACGGTTCTGTAAGCTGTCCTTCGTGAAGAACTCTGCATGTCATGTCTTCATATGTTTTCTTTATTAAATTAATGATCTTCAGGGGAACTCCATAATGCCTCATCAATTTCCAAAGTGATTCTCTGTCTACACTGTCAAATGCCTTTTCGTAGTCCACAAATCCGATGTATAGTGGTGAATTCCATTCCAGACTTTGTTCAACTATTATTCTCAAAGTGGCTATCTGGTCTGTACATGATCTGTTTTGTCGAAAACCTGCTTGTTCATCTCTCAGTTTCTTGTCTATGGACTCTTTTAATCTCTCAAGGATAATCCTGTTTAATACTTTTCCTGGCACTGATAGTAACATTATTCCTCTATAATTTGTGCACTCTTGTAAATTTCCCTTCTTAGGCAACTTAACCAGATATCCTTCCTTCCATTCTGCTGGTATCTCTTCCTTTTCCCAGACTTTACCAAGTAATTTATATAACATCTCTGTAGCCGTGTCGATATCTGCTTTGATGGCCTCTGCTGGAATGCCATCAGGTCCAGACGCTTTTCCCTCTCTTAGAAGCTTTATGGCTTTCTTTATTTCTTCCTTCGTTGGTCTTTCACCGTTAATTTGTAGCTCTTCTTCTGCTGGCTGGATGTCCGGCGGGTTTTGTGGAGCTGGTCTATTGAGAAGGTCCCCAAAATATTCTGTCCACCTCTTCATTTGCTCTTGTATATTGCTGAGCAGTTTCCCATTCTTGTCTTTTATGAGGCAACTTGTTTGCTTGTATTTCCCTGTTAGCTTCTTTATGCTGCTATACAGTTCTCTCATATTTCCTTTGGCTGCAGCATCTTCTGCCTCTCTTGCCAACTCCTCAATATACTTCCTCTTGTCTCTTTTGATACTTCTTTTTACTTCTTTGTTTGCTTCTGTGTACACTTCTTGAGCCTTGGCTTTGGAGCTTCTAGTTTTGCTTGTGTTTAACTCTGCTTTCTTGTTTTTTCTGTCTTTTATCTTATTGATGGTTTCTGTTGTTATCCATGCTTTTTGTTGTCTTTCCCTTTTCCCCAGTATTTCTTCACAGGTCTCCTTCCATACTGTTTTGACCTGCTGCCAATAGTCTTCTGTATTCTCTACATCTTCCAGCTGTTGGAGCACTTGGAATTTGTTGGATACTGTGACCGCAAATTTGTCTCTTGTTTCTTGATTTCTTAGCTGTCTTACATTAAACTGTTGTCTATAATTTTGCATTGTTGCATATCTCTTGAGTTTCATTTTTACTTTGGCTATCAGAAGATGGTGATCTGATGCCACATCTGCTCCTCTATATACCTTTACATCCTGCAATGATGATCTAAACTTCTTGTTTATGCATATATGATCAATCTGATTTTCTGTTCTATGGTCTGGTGATATCCATGTTGCCTTGTGTATTCTCTTATGTGGAAACATGCTTCCTCCTATAGCCAGTTGATATGAAGCACAGAAGTTTGCGAATAGCTCTCCATTTTCATTCATTACTCCTAGCCCATGTTTTCCCATGACTTCTTCGAATCCAGTGTTGACTGTACCTATCTTTGCATTCATGTCACCCATCAAAATTGTGATGTCTCTTCTTTTTACTTTTTCCATAATTTCCTGTAGTTTAGTATAAAATGCTTCTTTCACAGACTCTTCTTTGTCATTAGTTGGTGCATAACATTGGATGACATTTACATGAATTTTCTTTTTAGCTGTTTTGAAAGAAGCTGTTATTATTCTGGGTCCAACAGCTTTCCATTCAATTAGTGCTTTCTGTGCTTCTTTAGATAACATAAGAGCTACCCCTTCACTGTGGTGTGAACTTTTGTCTTCATGTCCTGAGGACAGCACCAATTCACCTGTGATGAGTTTCTTCCTGTCTACCCCCTTCCACTTAGTTTCACACATTCCCAGAACCTCGATTTTGTATTCCCTCATTTCTGCTGCTACTTGCGCCACTTTCCCTTGTTCGTTTAATGTCCGAACATTCCAGGTGCCAAATCTGGAAGTTCTCCTAGAAGAAAGAAGGTTAGTCAGCAACACAGACTCCTTTCGGCTTTCTCTGTGTTGCATCATACGCCTACCTGCGAGAGGACCTTCCCCTGTCTTGGATGGCTGTGTTTTATTTTCTTTATTTGACTTGTCCATATTTGTTGAAGTTTTTTGTGGTTTAAATTTTTTTTACAGGATGGTGTAACCGGCCCCATGCCCAACTCTCCTTAGTCGCTTTTTACGACATGCTTGGTAGGGGACAGTGTTACTATTCTTTGCTCCCTTTTCGGGCCCCGGTAACACACGGGTGAATAAAGCGGAATAGTGAGCATAATTTAGTAGTCAAACCGAGAGGCTATTTTTAGCCACTTAGGTGCAATTTCAGAGTGTGTCAGCAATAATATTCTTTTTCTTTGATCCTTAGCCGCCGACCGTCAAAGCAGTCAGTGGCCATCACGCCTGGTGGCGTCTTGTAGGGCAGCAACAAATTGAGTCCACTTTGCTCGGTCGGTGGCCATCCTTCGTACTGTGCCCCAACTCTGGTTCATTCTTTGCAACTCAGCCTCCACAGTCCTCCGCCAAGTTGTTTTTGGTCGACCTCTCTTTCGTTTTCCTTTAGGGATCCATAGCATAGCTGTTCTTATGATGGCCTCGGAGTCTCTTCTGAGGACATGACAACCCAACTGCAGCGCTTGCTAGCTATGATGGTGTGCATGTCCTCTTGCTTGCTTTGAGTAAGCAGATCTTGGTTGGTGATAGTATTCGGCCAAAAGATTCGGAGAATTTTTCTTAGGCAGGTTGTGTGAAAAGAGGACAATTTCGATATTTCCTTCTCTGTTACTCTCCAGCATTCCGCACCATGGAGAAGCACAGAAAGCACACAGCTCTGATATAATCTTAATTTTGTGCTTGTGCTGTATTGGGAGGACTTCCAGATGTTGTTTAGGCTAAAGAAGGCTGTTCTTGCCTTATTCATTCTGACATTGATGTCTCTGCCTGCCCTGCCGTCTGGTGTTACTATGCTTCCTAGGTATGTGAAGGTATCTGTCTGTACCAATTGCTGATTCCTTACTGATATGGGCTCAGGGTTGCTCACATTGAGCGTCATGACCTCAGACTTCTTTAAATTGATGTTTAAGCCCAACTGCTGGCTAAACTTATTAAGTCTATCCGTTTCTTCCTGGATGTGTTGATGTGAATGTGCTAGAAGTGCAATGTCATCTGCATATTCCAGATCTTCCAATGTAGAAAACGTAGCCCATCTTATTCCTCTTGGACTGCCCTGTCTGTCGCATCACCCATACTGTGACTGTTAAAAATAGAGTGATTGATAAAGGGCATCCCTGTCGTACTCCGGTCTTCACCTCAAAGGTTAGGCTGCTCTGCCCTACGCTACACGTACATGTGATTGTCGTAGATTTTAGATAGGTATTTAAGATATATTTTTGTCCCGTCTGAAAAGAACTGAAAAAGGTGGTAACTCAGTGAGAGGTAAGGTAAAGAAATAGATTTCACGAGTGAAATGGTGAAAGGTAGAGTCTGTCCCTGGATTGAGAAGATACTGTAGTCCAGCCTATCTCTACAACAGAAATTTGTTGATCCGACAGTAAACATATATATATTAATATCATACATGCCACACCTCGGAGATGAAAAACATGTACAGAAAATTCAAAAACCCTGTACAAAGACCAGCAAAACCTGTACAAAAAAAGACAGAAAAAACGTATCAAAAGAGTTAATTCGTGTAAAAAAATTTTCAATTACAGCTGCATCATAGAGGCATGGGGACTTTGCCTTTTAAAACAGGTCTTCATTTATTTTAAAACTCAAACAATATTTGTCTGAGTTTATTTTGCACTGTAAAAATGATGTGATCGTGTCATCATTTAGTCTATTTCTGCGCTTAATTATCACTAACAGACCAGGAAATCCTGTGTTTGATAGGACCTTATCCTTTAGCACGCTGCATTGTTTTCCCGAAAATGTGCCCTGCAGCTGCATTCTTTTTAACAACACCCACTTTTTTTTATAGTGGATGACTAGTAAATTCTATAGTTTTTTGGTCAATTGCTCTAATTTTTGGACTGTGTAGAAATAAATGAATGATGAATCTGATGATATAAAATTTGTTTGTGTACATGTTAGATGTGATAGGAAGAGAGGTATGGAAAGATGAAAAAAACGATAAAAAAATTTTAAAAAATTTTTTTTTAATTAAAATTTTTTTTTTTAATTAAAAAAAAAAACCCAACAAACGAAGAGTCCTTTTCCTTTGCATCTCAATGAACGTCATTTGACCAATACAAATCAAATGACGATCTTTTCGTTACACCCATCATCAGTAGCAAAGCAACAAACGCCCTCGTCAGCAGTGACATTCGGCCGTAACCCTAAACCTTTCCGATAAACCTAATACTAACCCCTAAAATTATACATACGGTACTAGCAATGACATTCTACTTTCGTTTCCATCTCTGCCATCACCCATATTCTGAGAACCGATATTAGCGCTAATAAAGACAAAGATCTCCTTGTCATCGCATCGGAGTCAGAATCCATTAATATTAGAGCGAAAATGGCCGCGTGTTCGATGCCGATTGATTGCGATTTAAAAAATTCACAGAAAATAAACGCGGATACTCCCATTACTAAATAAAGATCGGAAACGGGAGCTAACTCTTTTGCAAATAACATTAAAAATGACGCAAATTACGGCTACGGTAGTGACACAAGACGATCGATTTATATGTACCGTATGTTTAATAATTAGGCGAAAAAACCCGTACAGACGTTTGTACGGGCCGTACACATCTGAAAACGCAAACACCCCGTACAGATTATGGGTAAACCATAGCGTATGGCATGTATGTAATATATATTATCAAACACTCACATACACACACACAGATATGTGACGATACTTAGACGCACAAACGTGAAACTATATTAATGGTGTAGGGATATTGGGACGAGCTGACCGACACAGGTAATTACGTTTTATGTTACTTTTTATTTACCATAAAGAAACTTCACAACAGTTATTATTTAAAAAAATATCAGAATATAAAAATCATAGGTTACAGAATTAATAAAGGAATAGACATATAAGCGCAATCGCCTCTGTTGAGACAAGTTCCCACAAGAAGAAGTTAATTAACCCCCAAAAGGTCAAAAGATTAGCGCTATGGTATAGAATTTGACTATACTGTAAAGAACAGAGTTTCTAGTTAGTCTATTCTGAAAATGAACAGTATTAGCAAACATAAGAAGGAAAAAAACAAAGTGAGTATATTAATTATACAATATAAGATTTATTCATCCCTGCTTTCACTCGCTCTGACAAACATGTGATCATATTTCATTCTCGCTTACCGGATAAGTGTTTGACAACAGCTTGAACATATCTCCATGCTCCAGGTAACAGATTCAGTGTCAGTTCTTTTGGCAAGATAAGCCCCGGTTCTTCAAATGACTGTTTAATCCTCTTATTTGATGAACGCTTATTTTGTTATTTTATTTTATTGACTCTGTTCATGTCACAGCAATTAGTCCAGGAATGAAACACAACTTCGAGATCAAAATAATCACAGTGTACAGTAGCTTGAAATATTCAATAGTAAAATAGAATGTCAGGTAGATAAATCTTTTTCTTCAGGATAAATCCTCGCCACAACACAAGTGGTCGGTAGGCAGGTAATGTTAAATTTGCTATTCTTCGCCACTGCTGTCTGAATGTAGATGAAAATGGAAAAAAGGAAATCTTGATAGCTTTAGGTCCAGTTACAATTATTCTTATTGTCTTTTGCTGGTACTCTCTCTTTTTCTGGGTAAACCAAGAGAGCCGAACAGGTAAACCTCAAAGACCCGCTGCGTGCATAAGAATGTTTGTTTGGCGTCTATTGTACTTAGACCCGTTTTTCTCAGATTTATATTGAAGCCGCTGGTAGGTTTTGGGTTGTGACCCGTACTAGAATTATAGGAAGAAAATGCAACATTTAACCACAATCAGTATTCTATCCTATAAATAACCCGCGTAGAGGTATAATTTAATATCCACTCGGCTATTAAATTTAAATTAGAAAAACACAAGTGTATATCTTATTTATCGTTTAACAAAAACCCCGTGAAATAAGCGCTAGTCATTTATAAAATTGCTCATAATGAATTAGAAATAAATATTTATTTCGTCAGTACTCATAATGAATAGTGCATTTACTAGTTGACCAAAATATCTCTTACTAGTTAATAGCAGGTAATTAAATTAACAAGTTAGCTATATGTTGTTTTAATTCGCTAGTCACTTAGCACAAAAATCCTAGTGAAATATCATGACGGAATTTAAAAATTAAATCACTCAACACAGAAAAATCTTAGTGAAATATAATGCCGGACTTAACAATTAAATCACTCAAGAGGCTATTATAAATATTTACCGCAACACAAAATGACTATCTCCAATCGAAAAAAACTAAGAAATTCCACTGTTATAATGGATCTAGAATATCGAAGCTAGACGTCTGAAAATTTGTGGGTACTAGATAAACTGAGTTGGAAAGCTGTTGTTGTTGTTGTTTTGATGAGTTGATGGGTGGAGATCGGGCACTCAACATCATATCATTGTTGCCTCTTCTCGTTCCATCTTGGTCTACCCTGTTCAACCTGAAAGTTGGTTATAATTGGGGTATTTATTGTCATTTTATTTACTAATTTTGTATTCAATTTAAATAACTGTTGTCTTTTGCAGTTACTGATTTTTATTTATATTAGTATTTGTCAATTTTTTTTTTTTTGGTATTGTTTATAGATAACTATTGTCCTTTACGCTTGGTTTTAATTTGTATTAGTATTTGCTCATTTTGAGTTATTGTCCTTTTTTTTTTTTAAAACTTGTTGTCTTTCCTTGTCCTACGAGTAGTTAGTTTTTTGTTAATGCTTTGTTAGTTCTTGTTGCTTACTTTCTATTTAGTTGGATGTTTTTCCTGGAGTACTAACCTTATATGTTTTCCTTTGTTTTATGTATATATCTTTTAAGTATTGATTGGGCATCTCTTGGGGCATCTATACTTAAAACCTTATCATCTGTTAAGTCTATATTGTGATTTCTATAGTAGGTTTTTAATTCAAGCCTTTGTTGTTCATACTTTTTACAGTGGATCAGGTAGTGGTCTATGTCATTCTCTTCCTGACATTCTTGGCAGTGTGGTTCCTCTATCATAAAGTATGCTGCACCGAGACGGAGACGCCACAGTTTTTTGTTTGATGGTATCTTTAATTCTTCTCTGACCTGGCACGTCCTTGTTGGTTCTTTCAGCAGTTTGAACGCGTGTCTGCCTTTTCTACTTTTCTTCCATGTTGTCTTCCATTCCTCGTTTATAGTTATCTTCACTTGGCTCTTGATCTCCGACCTTCCTAGTCCTGCTTTTATATTGTTTTTACTTGTTCTTCCATTCTTGGCGTTCTGGTCTGCCAACTCGTTGCCAGCAATACCTATGTGTGCTGGAACCCACACTAGCCTCACACTACATCCTCTGTGTCCTAGTGATGTATTAATTGCTAGAATGTCCTCCTTTATGTCTGGCCGGCTACATTTACCTGGGTGTTCTAGTGCTTGTAGTGATGATAGTGAGTCTGTAAATATCGTAACAGCTTCTGGAGGGTTATCTTCGATTATTTCTAAACTTTTAAGAATTGCTACCATCTCTGCGGTAAAAATCGAAGCCCCTTCTGTTACACTGTAGCTCTTTTTTATTCCCCATTGTGGTATTACAACTCCGGCACCTAGTTGTCCACTATCTCCCTTGGATCCATCAGTGTATACGGCCAGACTTTGTTTAGTTAGTTGATCTATGAACTCTCTACTTATCATTTTGGCTTCCTTATCTTCTATGTTTTGTTTGATCTTTTCAGTAAGTGAGTAGTCTATGATTGGTGTTTTTAGTTCCCAGGGTGGTATTTTGCTTCTGTATTTATTACTGTTTTCAATTGTGTTTGATAGTTCTTTGAACTGCGTTAGGTCTTCTATAGTTCTCCACCCTGTTGGATATCTATCTTTATTTAAGGGGACGTCCCATACACTTGGTTGGTTTTTGACAAATGCTTTTGGAAAGCTGGAATATATATATATATATATATGAAATAGACAAAAAGTCGCTTACCAGTGTGAGACAAAACACCTTTGGGGAATTCCGTGGTCAAATTTTGAATCAAAGTTAATTTTGCCACCTTTTGCCGACCGCCAGACCCCGGCAGCGAGCAAACTGTCTTTTGATCTCCGCTCATCTGTTGCCAATTACATTCACGAACGAACGATTGGGGGGGGGGGGGGGGAACTGTGATTGATTATCTCACCTTTTCTCTTTCTACGTGCATCTATCAAAAGGTACAGCTTTTGAATTATCGCTCTTGATTCTACAAATATACGACCCGTCCCCTCTCTCTACACGTGAAACGGTCTGATTTTAAACATTCATAGTGCCTGTTAAGACAATAGAGAAAAGAAAAAATAAGGCGTGGCAAAATTATTAATGAAGCAGATGAATGAATTGGAGTTAGAGGTACTGCGTTAACAAAACGTGCATAACTAATAAGCAAGAAAAGGTGGAAAACAGGTGGAAGCAAAAAACGTGTAGATATCATGTAATATATTTACATACTTCTGTCACAGTGATGTGGTACTGTGATTTTATTTTTCAATAGGCCCCATTAGTCCTCTCTAGATAATTATTTTTGTTGTTATGAGACCATTCTTCTTCTCCCTGTAATTTTGTTCTATAATTACTTGAGTTTAGTCTTCTTCTCTTGGTAATTAATTGCGGTTTCAGGAGGGATTACTGTATGGTTTAAGTTTATACTCGCACCAGTTTTCTTTTCTCTAAAGTAATTGCGTACAAGTAGTCGTGTTCCTTTGTTAAATTAATCGCGGTCATTTTATTGCATTTACTAGGCGTTGTAGTTATTTTAGGCTGGGTAGATTTTTCAGCTCGGATGAAACCGAAAAATCCGCACCTACCCAGGTAAATTGGGGGTGGGTGTGAAAAAGCACTACCCAGGTACTTAAAACTGGCGCTAGGATCGAATTAAAGTAAATGTTGCTCACGCGGTCCTTGTAACATTATCTTAAATGACGCAATTTTTGGACTCGCGGTAGCGGTAATAATATGAGTCACGAGTGTCACGAAAGGGTTGTTGTTATTTCAAGAATAAGGTTATCCTGGACAAAAAGTGTATCAGGTGATACCAGGATAGTGCCAGGTAAGAGACTGGTCTTACAAGAAATACCCCCTTTTCTGAAAGGAATAAGGGTGTATTGACATCAAAGGGTAGGATCAGCTGTATAAACCTCCAGGTGTGATGAGAGTGAATGTCCTGAAAGTCTACTTGCTCCCTTTCAAGATACGCATATGATATTATGTATTATTATTATTATTATTTATGTTTATGTTGGCTAATTTTTCTAGGGGTATTAATTATGATCTATTTCTATAACTATAATATGTATCAAACAAAACTTGTAACTCAATGTAAATAATTTTAGCAAGTCTGTTGGAACATATTTACAGTTTTATTTAACCTATATCGGTTCTCTTTTCGGTAAGGTAATTTAAAGAAACTCAAAGATATTTACAGCATACAATAAATAAACATAGGAACTTTAATTATCAAATAGAATCCTGTCTTGAAAGTTCTATTTTTCTTTACACTGATTAATTATTATAATTCACTATAGTTTGTCACTGCATTGAACTGTAAAGGTAGTAATAGATACTTTCTGTCCATAAGATATCATCCTTCACTGTGTTTTTATTTCTTTACATTGTATTTTATATTTGTATATGCTGAATAGGCTGAGCAGTGGCTATGTATCGCCACTCATCTGGTGGGTGACGAATTCAAACTCCTCCCGCCATAGACTAACACGTCTGTAAAATTTCAGGCAGTGGAACAGGGGATGGCTGGCTACAATGACTTCACGAGCACTTGCACCAAGAGAGTTAGTTGAAAATACCTCCAGTAGTTTGCAGGATAAAACCTGGAATACAAATAATCACAACCCCTGTATGGTCCAGCACTATTCTGTCCTTACATACTGTCACGTGAAAGATAATTTATTTTACCATCTTGTCCATAATTTGATTACTCCTTTAAATGTTCTGTTTTCCGAGACATTTTGTATTTTCGTTTCTTTCATATTCTACCTACATTTTTTCACCTTCTCAACCCCACCCGAGGTTGTTTACGCTGGCCAGCTGCGGTCAGCTAACGCTAGACGATAATGTTACGTCAACGCACCTGTTCGACCAGAGAAACATTTCTCGGGTCCGCTTTAAGTGTTAGAACGAGCCAAGACGGTTTCTGTGAAAGAAACGGTTCGTTAGCGGCGGGTACCCTTTGTGGTCCCAACAGGGGAATTTCTCTGGTCGCTTTAAAACGTTTGATGACGAGCGGCTGGTACCCTTTAAGGCCTGGGTAACGAGTGTGATCTGTTCCAGGGGAAGATAACAACCCGCGGTCAGTCTTTGGGTTTTCGCCCCTTAGACAAGAGAGAGCATAATGTTATGCATTTCTCTACCTGGGGAACTTTCGCACGATTTCTTTTGTCTTACTCTAGATTACGTCTTTCGCCGAACTTCTGTAGAAATACGCACGCCAGGTGTTCGGGGGGAGCGTCCCTTGTGATCTATAAGAGTAGACTGGTTTTAATAGACAAAGACATTCGTGAATTTCCTGGCCCGAGATAGACCATTATGGAAATAAGGCAAACATTAACACAGTACTAGAATGTGTTTGCCTATGTCCTAGTCATTTTTCGGGGTGAGTTGACATATCTTATAATTATAATATTAGATTCATGTTAGCTTTTATATATATCTGTTAGGGAAGTGAATTTATTTCTGAGGACTTCTCCTAGTAATTTATTCAGTGATAAGGTAGCGCTGTCTACGGCCTATTAAGTGGTGCTTAAACTGTTACGGTTTATCATGGGTTAAATGTTAAACTTACAATAACAGATATTAGGCGTAGAATCAGTCCACGAATGCTTACCATTGGGTTAAGAGTCAGCAAAATTAACTGTCATTTCTGTAAGATAATGTCAGGTGTGGATTGTTCACTTTAAAACTGAATAGTGAGATGCAGGTAATAACTCTGGATTATAGGAGATAGTCACTTATTCCTTTTGATAGATATTTCTAGTGGCAAGGGAGGATCATTTTATGCTTACTTGTGTGGCTAGGCACTAGTCTATAACTTTCACTGAAAGCAGTCACCAGGCATAGATATAATTATATCGTATGATCTAGCCACAACTGTATTATTATAGCAAGAACATTGCATTTTCTTTGTACTCATTTTGTGGAAATGCTAATATATTTCCCAAAGGGGACATACGATTTATTTGTGTAATGTCAAATGCTGTAATCTGTTTATGTAAATTCATTTAATGTTGTAAGATGAATAAGCATATTCATTTAACTGTAACTACAGGTTAGGTTTCCTGTATGTTGAGATTGGGAGAAGAGGAGTAGATTGTTGCTGTCAGAACAGTTACTGACAGGTACCTGGGTGTGCAAAAGATATTAAGCCTATGCGGGCGCGTGTTGATAATTGATATTTTTAAGGAACAGGAGACATGGTTAAAGACAGCCCTAAACTATCATAGCAATAACTACAATAAATTTAATCCCATAGTGGAGCGAAACTTTCTGTATAAAGTTAGTGTGATTTATTATTTGCTTGAAGTAAAAGGGTGTCTCTTTTTGGGTCTCAGTTTCAGGGAGACCGACTCGCGAGAGCAGATTCCAGTCAGGCGAAGAACGAAATATTCTCTTCGATCTAGAGGGTTCTGAATACCGCTAGCGTCACGAATCGTCAACCCCGTTCCTGAATCAAAACCCCTTTTTGTCAACGCCAAGTTAAGCTCACGCAGTGCAACGGAGCCAACGCTAAATCTGGAATCGCCAAACGCAGTAGTAGTTCTCTACTCGCCTATTGGATTACCAGCCAGAGCATTGCGGCTTCCAGAATATCAAACCCGCTCAGCATGCCTATAGCAGAATTCCATATCACCCGCCTTTTTTGTGCCTAAACGGGGCACTCAGCAAACCACAGCCAAACCAGTTTAAACAGGATTTACAGCCAAGCGGAGCCTTGCGCCGGATAAGCGCGCCTGGGTCTCTTTGTCCTCAAGTGACTTCTTCTGGTGTATTTCCTGGATACTTAAAACCTCGCACGTCAGCAGGAGATAAACAGCGTCCCCCAGCCCAACTCGCGCCAGTAGGGGGGTCACCAACGATAGCGCCTATACAGTGATGTTATTCAGGTTAATTCCATCACCGATGGAGGATATATACGAAAACACCACTTACTGGAGTTACTTCAGCTGGTCCCCGAAAACCGAAGGACTGTCACTCGATTATTTATCTCTTTGTGTTCTACAGGTTTTATGAATGGTGATCTGTGTGTGTGGTTGTTGGTGTATATGATTATTGATGAATATTTGATTATTGATGTAATTTTATGTTGTTGTGATGATATGCATTATTTTCATGCTTTTCTTCTTTAATAAATTTTACACATTTATTAATGCGCTGTTCACGACCTTTCCATCCATATTTGTATTTTTAGCTCTTTACTATAATCTCTATGTATGATAAGAGAAAAGAGAGAGAGCAGGAGATGCTTAGACAGACATAAGTGAGTTGAGGCTTGGAGAGAGAGATCATTTTGATAAATCTTCTTCCAGGTTGTCTCAAGTCCATCTCCTATTTACACCTTTCTGTGTGTGTAATCTATAACTCTGTCAGTCCACTATCCCTTGTCGATTTCACTACAGTTGTCCAACTCGACAAATACTCTACACTCTAACTCAACCACGACAAATGGGAGCCCGTCCGAGATTCTAGAACCCATCTAGTACGACATTTAATATGTGCTCGATCCGAGGATGAATCTCTCACAAGATTCTATTCTGATTCTTAGAGTTTAGTGTTCGGCAGATTATAGGAATTTCTTTCCCCTAGACATATCGAACTATTTCTTTTGGGTGGAAGTCGGAACAGCGTTTTTTCTCCACAGCAATCATAAATATTAAGTTACATTTATTGTTCATGCTACACATGAGACAGCTGGTAAAGGTTGATGGTATCACTGCTGAGTTTTTGGTTGACAAATCTGACGACTATTGTTGTAAAAGTCAGAAAATTTTTTTTTTTAAGGGTTAATATTTTTTCAGGAGTAGCTCTTTAATCTGAGATAAGAAGCTACAGATAGTCAGTTACTAGCTTGCATTTGTACCAAGGGAGGGTGTTCATTCGGACGATAGTAACCAATCCTCTCAATAGCTTAGTACTGACAGAACTGGGGTGAAGTGATAGTAAGTTTTACATCACTTACATTTTTTGGAGTTTTTTGGGTTTTTGCTTGTCGCAATCAGAGTAGCTACAAACTTTCTTGTTTTTTAAAGTTCCCAGGCTAGCCTAGATTTTATTGATTATTAAGTTAATCAGCACCTAGTGGACTAGGTAACTAAGATCTCTAGGTTCTATTCTTCTATAGTGTTTGCTCACCCTGATATAATGGCCGATCTAGATAAAGTGCATAGGATTGCCCTCGAGGTAGCTAAGTACATGGAGTACAAGGATAGCGAAATCCAGCCCTTTCTAGAATTTGCAGTAAGCCTGCAGGATCAATACGAGGTAGACAATTGGTTTGACAGCCGTTTAATCTTGGCATGGTCCTGTAAACAAACTGGGGAGAGTGAAGCATTCACCCGACAGTATGTAGAAGAAGTGATAGAAGATGAGAAGCAAAGGGAAAAGCAAAGACAAGAACGGGACAAGAAATTGGAAATGGAGCAACAAGAACGGGACAAGCAATGGGAAATAGAGCGCCAAGAAAGGGACAGAGAAAGCCAAGAAAGGAGCAGGCTACACCAAATCAGAATGAATGAACTGGATAGCCAAATTCGGAGGATGGAAACAGATACTAAATGTAGTCACTCTACTTCCCCTTCTACTGTGCCCTTAACGGTCAACGCCCCTGCAAACCTTGCGCCCATGAAAGAAAACTTGCCTGCTAAAACCGAACCCCAACTCCAGAAAATTGACTTTCCTTTGGACTTGGATCCGAAGCCCAAACAAGGAAAGAATTTACGTCGGGATAGCAGACCTAAAGCCACGGGGAAAATTACGCAACGTTCCCAGGCATGGAAACTGCACAAAGGTGAGAGAGGTGCTAACAAGCATTGTAATACGGATTGTTCCCGTCTGGCAAGCGGCGAACCCCGAGCCTCTCACGCTCCAGACCGAGCAGCACCTAACCGACACGTGACGTCGAGAAAAGGGAGCCACACCCTATCACGTTATATTTCGCAAGATTCCCGGCCGGACAGCGAAAAACCATATGCAGAGGCGTATCCCTCCAACTCAACGATCGTAGAAAGGAGGCGCCGCTCCTCTTATCACCCTGAGCTTAAAAGGTGCAAGAATAAGTCGCCTGCTAAAAGGGTTAAACTTTCCAAACCGTTCCAAGGAACTTTGGAAAAACACACCGAGAGTTTTTTCTCGGGCACTTCGCGATCAAACGGGATCTCAAACCGTCCAGTCCTTTGCATGCAGTCCGCGGGGCCTGTCAACCAGGAAGTGGATCTCGCATTGCAGGACAAAGTTCAACTGACGCCAGTAACTTCCTCAGGGGAGGGCAAAGTTGACGTTTATGGTGGACACAGGGTTCCAGGCGAAGGGATCCCTGGTATTCCATTTGAGTCTCTCACACTTCTCAGGGCAGAAGACAGTGAGAAAAGCTGCCTTACTACTGTACAAGGAGCCATTGTTGAGAGCCTTGGCTCACGTCATGCTAGTAATGGGAAAGCGACTCAACAAACTCTGCAACTCGCAGATATTACCTATCTGTCTTCACGGATAGAAGCTACGGAGATCTGTTATGATTTAGTAGAACCCCAGAATGCGATCGATTACTCTTTGCTTCAGGCAGCAGAGTTTTCTCATTCAAATCGCATTATTCCAGTGGTCTCAACCCCACTGATGGACAGCAAAGTAGTCGCCTCCGCCAGGCCATTACAGAACAACTTGATCATTTCCGTTGACCAAGCCAGAGTTGTGACTGGCAAGGCAAGGAAAGCTCCAGACCCGCCTTTAGACGGCACAGGTCTGAAGATTGATCAATGCTCCCGCCGAAACAGCGGAGTAGGTGTGGAGAGGCAGAAGAAAAATGCTAGCATTTCTTCGGCCAACGAACGGCTTTATTTGCCAACTAGGGTTACACGCGCGCGAAAAACCTATAGACTGCAGCTATACAGGGTTATTCAAGTCCGCGACAGGTAAACCCATAACGGAAATTAAACAGCCCGAGTCCAGCAACGATTACACTGCACATAACAGGCGGATTACCTATGCAGTGGCCAGTGAGTTCAGGCGGGGCCGAAACTCACAACAGGTGCGGATAATTTTCCGGACCATGGACAGACAAAGCAAATTGGGGAAGGAAGGTCATGTTCACACGGAAACAGATTATGTCAGTGTTCAGTGGCCTCGCAAAATCCCATTCGCTGAACGTCTATTAGACAGAGGGAAGAAAAGAAATGAACTCGGAGCTAGTCATACAGACAGACAGAAATTGGAAACGTATTTGGTTTTATGAGTATAGGATGTTCCAATGACAGGTAACAAAAGACGATGGAAAAGATAAATTACTGTCATTTTTGTCCGTATTCCTCGAACTTTAAAAGGGGGGGCACTTGTCACGTGAAAGATAATTTATTTTACCATCTTGTCCATAATTTGATTACTCCTTTAAATGTTCTGTTTTCCGAGACATTTTGTATTTTCGTTTCTTTCATATTCTACCTACATTTTTTCACCTTCTCAACCCCACCCGAGGTTGTTTACGCTGGCCAGCTGCGGTCAGCTAACGCTAGACGTAATGTTATCTAAACGCACCTGTTCGACCAGAGAAACATTTCTCGGGTCCGCTTTAAGTGTTAGAACGAGCCAAGACGGTTTCTGTGAAAGAAACGGTTCGTTAGCGGCGGGTACCCTCTGTGGTCCCAACAGGGGAATTTCTCTGGTCGCTTTAAAACGTTTGATGACGAGCGGCTGGTACCCTTTGAGGCCTGGGTAACGAGTGTGATCTGTTTCAGGGGAAGATAACAACCGCGGTCAGTCTTTGGGTTTTCGCCCCTTAGACAAGATAGAGCATAATGTTATGCATTTCTCTACCTGGGGAACTTTCGCACGATTTCTTTTGTCTTACTCTAGATTACGTCTTTCGCCGAACTTCTGTAGAAATACGCACGCCAGGTGTTCGGGGGGAGCGTCCCTTGTGATCTATAAGAGTAGACTGGTTTTAATAGACAAAGACATTCGTAAATTTTCCTGGCCCGTAGATGACCATCATGAGATAAGGCAAACTTTAACACAGTACTAGAATGTGTTTGCCTATGTTCTAGTCATTTTTCGGGGTGAGTTGACATATCTTATAATTATAATATTAGATTCATGTTAGCTTTTATATATATCTGTTAGGGAAGTGAATTTATTTCTGAGGACTTCTCCTAGTAATTTATTCAGTGATAAGGTAGCGCTGTCTACGGCCTATTAAGTGGTGCTTAAACTGTTACGGTTTATCATGGGTTAAATGTTAAACTTACAATAACAGATATTAGGCGTAGAATCAGTCCACGAATGCTTACCATTGGGTTAAGAGTCAGCAAAATTAACTGTCATTTCTGTAAGATAATGTCAGGTGTGGATTGTTCACTTTAAAACTGAATAGTGAGATGCAGGTAATAACTCTGGATTATAGGAGATAGTCACTTATTCCTTTTGATAGATATTTCTAGTGGCAAGGGAGGATCATTTTATGCTTACTTGTGTGGCTAGGCACTAGTCTATAACTTTCACTGAAAGCAGTCACCAGGCATAGATATAATTATATCGTATGATCTAGCCACAACTGTATTATTATAGCAAGAACATTGCATTTTCTTTGTACTCATTTTGTGGAAATGCTAATATATTTCCCAAAGGGGACATACGATTTATTTGTGTAATGTCAAATGCTGTAATCTGTTTATGTAAATTCATTTAATGTTGTAAGATGAATAAGCATATTCATTTAACTGTAACTACAGGTTAGGTTTCCTGTATGTTGAGATTGGGAGAAGAGGAGTAGATTGTTGCTGTCAGAACATTTACTGACAGGTACCTGGGTGTGCAAAAGATATTAAGCCTATGCGGGCGCGTGTTGATAATTGATATTTTTAAGGAACAGGAGACATGGTTAAAGACAGCCCTAAACTATCATAGCAATAACTACAATAAATTTAATCCCATAGTGGAGCGAAACTTTCTGTATAAAGTTAGTGTGATTTATTATTTGCTTGAAGTAAAAGGGTGTCTCTTTTTGGGTCTCAGTTTCAGGGAGACCGACTCGCGAGAGCAGATTCCAGTCAGGCGAAGAACGAAATATTCTCTTCGATCTAGAGGGTTCTGAATACCGCTAGCGTCACGAATCGTCAACCCCGTTCCTGAATCAAAACCCCTTTTTGTCAACGCCAAGTTAAGCTCACGCAGTGCAACGGAGCCAACGCTAAATCTGGAATCGCCAAACGCAGTAGTAGTTCTCTACTCGCCTATTGGATTACCAGCCAGAGCATTGCGGCTTCCAGAATATCAAAACCGCCCAGCATGCCTATAGCAGAATTCCATATCACCCGCCTTTTTTGTGCCTAAACGGGGCACTCAGCAAACCACAGCCAAACCAGTTTAAACAGGATTTACAGCCAAGCGGAGCCTTGCGCCGGATAAGCGCGCCTGGGTCTCTTTGTCCTCAAGTGACTTCTTCTGGTGTATTTCCTGGATACTTAAAACCTCGCACGTCAGCAGGAGATAAACAGCGTCCCCCAGCCCAACTCGCGCCAGTAGGGGGGGGGGGTCACCAACGATAGCGCCTATACAGTGATGTTATTCAGGTTAATTCCATCACCGATGGAGGATATATACGAAAACACCACTTACTGGAGTTACTTCAGCTGGTCCCCGAAAACCGAAGGACTGTCACTCGATTATTTATCTCTTTGTGTTCTACAGGTTTTATGAATGGTGATCTGTGTGTGTGGTTGTTGGTGTATATGATTATTGATGAATATTTGATTATTGATGTAATTTTATGTTGTTGTGATGATATGCATTATTTTCATGCTTTTCTTCTTTAATAAATTTTACACATTTATTAATGCGCTGTTCACGACCTTTCCATCCATATTTGTATTTTTAGCTCTTTACTATAATCTCTATGTATGATAAGAGAAAAGAGAGAGAGCAGGAGATGCTTAGACAGACATAGTGAGTTGAGGCTTGGAGAGAGAGATCATTTTGGTAAATCTTCTTCCAGGTTGTCTCAAGTCCATCTCCTATTTACACCTTTCTGTGTGTGTAATCTATAACTCTGTCAGTCCACTATCCCTTGTCGATTTCACTACAGTTGTCCAACTCGACAAATACTCTACACTCTAACTCAACCACGACACATACAATGGACATAACAAACAGTGTCAGACATTGTGCTAACATATGCACAGGACAATTTACCTCACCACCAATCACAGCCAGTTCACTGTGACTACAGTTTCCTTATAAATCCTAAGTTTTGATTCCTTTGTCCATGATCTGCTTCCATATACAATGATTTGGAATAGTACAAACAAACGTACTAAGTAATATCTTGATCGATTCATTAACAACAATTCCTGTCAGTCCTTCCTTAGGTTCCTGATAAATGTCATTCCTTTAAGAAATACTCTTTCAAATACGTTCTCAAACTTACAGTCATATTTTTGCCATCATTCTTAATTCTTTTACACTTTTCAGAATGCTGGCTTTCGTCTCTGAAAGTCAACACATGCTTGCGTTACAGCCGACAGCCACATTCGTCCTGTAATATCCTATCACACGCTTGCACTTCCTAACACATCAGTGGATTAAATCACAGCAAAAATACATAAATATATACATATATATATATATATATATATATATATATATATATATATATATATATATATATATATATATATATATATATATATATATATATATAATCATTCTTACTCTCAGGCAAAACATACAAGCTGTTAATGGCATCTAATGCCTGCGCTACAGATGCGGATGGCAAAGTACACGACGATTACACGGTTACCGCTTCTTCTGTACAGCTTGAAGTTTTGAATTTTGTGGCCCCCAATTTAGCCAAGGGCAAGGTCTTATATACTAGCACATCCTCCGTATCGGATGACAGGGGTAAAAGTAGATAAAAATCTCAAACTGAGGCATAATTTTCCTATCTGTTCAATGAGTTAAAACTAGTTTTTCAATTATCTTCCTTATTTATGGCACAATTTTGGTCATCTAAAGCTTGAATTATTCTGTGAATTATTCTGTATTGATCTATCTACCTCACGGTAGAAGGGGAACGACTAAGTAAGTAAGTAAGGTAGTCCGTGTCTGGTTTCTTGATTTATTCACAATTGTTATTAATTGATGTAACTAAAGTACTCAGGTGGACAATTTCCTCAATACACTTTCGTCCTGTAGGGTATCTATTGGTATCCATTGGATTGACCCGAGTTGTTAGTTGACATTTGGTAACAGCTGTATGTGCTGGGTGAGACTTATCTAACATAACTTTGTTCATGTAATTTACTTCACTCCTTTCTCCGTAATTCCAATGGTATAAAAGCATTCAAGTGCTGTTAAAAAAAAAAAAAAAAAAAAAAAAAAATTAACATCGCTTCTCGGCCTTTCGGCTAACAATCAAATTGTCTTAGCCGGGGCCGGGATCACACATAATTTACACATTTTACTCAATAAAGTCAATAGACCTCACTTTGAGCCACAGAAGGGGTATTAATTTTTTAAAAAATCACTTCGGTATGCATGTGTACAAAAGTACTTGCGAGAACAGAGGAGTTTTTATGTTGCCATTTAACCTTTTTTATCATGTTTCCTTTTTGTAAAATCCACATGATTTGTAAATTGAAAAATTGTCCATGTATTTTCTATATATTTCACTTTGTAAAATATACACGATTTTGTAAATTGAAAAGAAAGTAATAAAGTTTTAAAGTGGGGGGGGGGGGGGGGGGGGGGGGGGGGGGAGGGGGGGGGGTCAGCGAACCAGGCTCGCTTCTCGGCCTTTTGGCTAAGATCGTTCACTGCGACTCATGCAAGTTTAAAAAATGCGCCTCATGCGAGCATTTGAAAAAATGCGACTCATGCGAGCATTTAAAAAAAAATAGCGAACCAGAGCTGACCAAAACCCTACTCCACCTCCAAGTGGTGGTCCTGGAAACAGGCTGCATCACTACAGTCTGCTCTGGCTGAGTAAGTAGGGATCGAAGAGGGAAGGCTAACCCGGTCCCAAAAATGCAGTGCTGAAGTCGGATGTGTCGGCCGGAAGACGCAAATATCGCAGCTTCGCTGTAAACGGGCACAACGAACGAAGAAGAAGAACCTTCCGACTTTCTATACACTAAATCCACGACCTAACTTAAGGGGCATAACCAAAACAGTTGCCTCCCTTAGTCTCAAAATACAACCGCTCACTCTATTATCCCCCATATCATAAAATCTAACAGTGCGCTATTTCCATACGCACATTGTGTAAACCATTATCTCGCACTCGATCTCTTTAGTCACTCACTGACTCCACTCTCCGGTAACAACACTGTTAGGGAATATTGTTTGGCAAGATCAAAGAAAAAAGAAATAAAAAAGTGTAATCTTCAGCGTGGATAACAAGTTGGGGCTTCCAATCCTTGATTGAAACTGTATGTAACAATAATTTTTAATTGTTGGAAATGTCAATATGATTGGGCAGGGTTTTTTATCGCGTTGCATATGTGTATCAAAAATGTAAATATATGTGAACAACAACAATTTGGGGGAGCGGAAAAAAATCCTTTCTCAACATCCCTGTTAACGCTTCCAAAAAATACTTC
Organism: Oreohelix idahoensis; assembly: GCA_024509875.1. Lineage (NCBI taxonomy): Eukaryota > Metazoa > Mollusca > Gastropoda > Stylommatophora > Oreohelicidae > Oreohelix > Oreohelix idahoensis. The sequence goes on along the minus strand of JAMPIV010017780.1, from coordinate 111,170 downwards.
CTAAACTCCTGTCTTTCCTTTCGTGTGTGCTAGGCCCTCGTGGCTACACAGTGTGGCAGATAAAGGGAACGACTGGCAGGCAAAGGGAACGAATAAGGAGAATTAGAAATAGGAAGGTTCAGATAGAGTAGAAAGGGGAGATGCGCGAATAAGAATGTGCATGAGAAAAGGGGTGAAAGGAAATCCAGTTAAGGCACGCTTTTCAGTCCAGAGGCGTGAGTTAGAGAGTGCAGGTCGCATGTCGTGATTTGGTCTGTCTTACACCAGGGTCATATTTACCGCTCAACATAATAGGATAAAACGGACCGATATAACAGCCAATGAGAACGCTCCTTTTTCTGATGTGTATAAGGAAACCCTTTATGCTTAACATAGAGGCCTATTTTGTGCAACTGAAAATACGGAGATATTTAATTTCTCAAAGACTAAAGATATTTAAATGAAAGTTATAGCTAGTTTAAACAACGGGGATATTACTTAAGAGGTATGCGTAAAGACTTCCTCAAATAGTATGTTATTCTAAGAGAAAAATCGTTTTAATTGACATTTATGCATCAGTATAGTCCCCAATATAGTAAGTTAAAGGCTGCATAGATTTAAATGCATTTCGCTAACTAAACAAATTTTAGCTAGACTGATACAGATAAATTACCAGTAGGATATTAACTTTAAATGATTAAAATCGATCAACAATTAAGAAAGATAATAGATTTTAAAATTTCTGCACATTGAACGCGAAGGCAAAAAGACGCATTGTTTTGGGATTTCTAAACACCGCTTTTGCCCCAACCATCTGCGAGGTACGCTGCGACACTATATAAGTCCTTGAACTTGGGCTGAATTGAGGCCACAACATTTTCAAAATACAGTACTGAACAGACGAAAGCGGCAAACGCTTGATGTCAAATCTTTTGCCGTTGTATCTACGTAGCAGACCTAGTGTTACCGTATATTTACGGCCACCACGAGTGTTATGTCCTTTTTTTATGTGACCACTGCAAATGTTAAGGTGGGATTTACGTATGATATGTAGGAACGTAACAATCTCCTTGCTGTGTACTTTTGTAGTCCGTCCGACCTGGGCCAAGCAGCTTTGTTATGCATGAATAGCTCACCAGGCGTTGAGGCGCTGAAAGGGTGTCATGTTGACATTCGAACATCAGACATTTCTTGTATGTAAGGTACTCGAAGATTGTATGGTTGACAAGTGAGGTGGGTGTGTAGAGACACGAATGCGTATAGGATCTTTGAAATGTAAACAAGGCACCCACTCACTCACATGCAGTAGTCAGTAATTGTAGAAAACTGCTGGAACTTTCAACCATTTAATTACGTGACACAGTGACATCAACAGGTACAGTCAAATGGACGAGAATCAAGACACATCATGTATATTGGATATGACTGGCAAAACATCTGGTAATAAAGCTTGAACCACTCATCTATAAGGACGTTATCGACAATGGTCTGTCCTTTAACAACTGTTCATAGGTGGTAATAATTAATAACATTGAACATCATCAGTTCCGTATAGCTCATAGGTATGATGCTAATAACGCTGGCTTGACAACCCATTCTTTTCCTACTGTAACTCAAGGCCCATTGACTGAACGCGTCAGGTAGTCCTTAAACAAATATAGTTGCTTAATATGGAAGTCTGTGAACTTGATAATAAGTCAAGACTTCATCTGGCTTCACCTTTCAGGTACTTCTTCTTCTGCTCAAAGTTATAGGCCGTAATGACGGGCCTTATAATGGTTGATAAACAACTGTACATTTTTCCATAGGCATGTATTATCTTTCATGCTGAAACGTACCGCCATCCTGCGGGTTTCATAACAATATATGGTTATTGTGCTTCTATAAAGTACTTCAACGAATAGACCTAACTGGCTACGTCAAGCACACATAATGGACTCTGGATCACAAGAACTGTGAGCGCTACTCACAGGTTCATACTAAATGTTCTGCAAACTTTGCGTAATAATAAAGTAATTTTACCTTGGACAGAATTCCAAACACTACACAAATAACACCTGTCGTCATTCCAGACGAACAGAATAACTCTGGGGAAATCACTAATATGACAAGACTATCTTTTCCCCAGATAATGCAGAAGAAGAACAACGGACGTCTGTTCGGCGCAGCTAAAAGAAGCGCTCATGCGTAGACAGACAGAACAGATTTGAGAACAGATAACTATCCCGTATTAAGAAAGAATAAACACAGGGAAGGTAACCCCTAATCAACCTGTGTCAGGGAGTTAACATACAGTTCTGTACTTTCGACCACCAAACATTTCTGTACCTTCGACCATCAAAAATATTAAATAGATTTAATCTTCTGGGACCGACAAAAATGACGGTAACAGACTACCACCCCCTCCGGATAAAAAACATGATACTTTTTTTTTGAAATACATCAATGAGCGAGATGCAACAAGCTCATAACGCATGAATGATGCGCCGATGAAAGGATCAATAAATATAACGACATAATGTCAGACCCAATCAACGCACAATAGCGCGTCTAGTGAGAACAAAAGTTCACCTCACAAAATAAGAGAAAATATTTTCTCCATGTAAAATATACCCGGGAGGTACCATCAAATAAACATCTGGCGATGCTAACAAAAATTACATACATATCAGGAAAAAATTGCAATGTTATAATAATGCGAATGATAACATATCTTGCAAAGTCATACAAACATATCTATAAAAGTATCATGTTATATAATGACTATCATCTAATGGATGGACATAATCAAAATTTGTAAAGTTATACTATATACATATGTGACAATTCAAGTGTATACTCTAACAAAATAGAAGATGACATCCACAAAGTATCAATCAATTCTGTATGTCGTAGATCATGTAAGCAGCATCGTCATGATTCTCAAAAGCACTCCGTACCTGGTACTAGTTTGCGCTGAGAACAATATAAATAACACAATTAGCAACATGCTATAATGTACTATAATTACTAATACATGTTACATGTGGCCGCATTAATTTTTTTCGACCTTTATATTATGTCAACTCAACCTTCTCCATTACACTAAAGATGGTAATAGAGAAAGAAAACAATTAATTTACCACTCTAAGTTGACAACAAATGTGTTAATATATATAGGTATAGTGAAGAGACATATGTCTAGCAGTGTATCAGGAAAAACTAGGACACAAGACTTAAGTGGACTCATGTGGGCATCTAGACAGTATGTCTGCCATCACATTATCCAGACCACGGATAGCTCGCACCGTGAAATGAAAAGGTTGAAGAGCAATAGCATATCGAGTAGATCTCGAGCTCTTCAAATTCTTACACTGAATAGCTGTAAGGGCTTTTTGGTCTGTTTCCACAATGAAATGCGCACCAAGAAGGAATCTTTGTAACTTAAGGATTGACCAAACCATAGCCAACAACTCACGGTCTAAAACCGAGTAATTCCTTTCTGCCGCATTCAGTTTCCTAGAAATATACATTACAGGATGCAGAGTTCCTGAATACTCTTGCATTAGTGCCGCTCCGATCCCTGTGGATGAGGCGTCACTACGAAGAACAAAAGTCTTATCAGCAATAGGTAGCCTTAAGATAGGTGGGGATGAGAACAAATTCTTAATCTGATCCAATGAAGCTTGACATTCTTGAGACCAGCGCACCATGTTAGGAGACCCTTTCTTCAATAGGGTTGAGAGTGGTGCCATGATAGAGGATAGATTCTTAATGAATCTTCCGTAGAATTGTATTAATCCCAAAAGACTACGTACTTGTTTCTTTGTTTTAGGCACAGAGATATTTAATATCTTAGAAATGTTTTGGTCCTCTGTCTTCAATAGACCATGACCAACTCGATGACCCAGGAAAGAAATTTCGCTAAACCCAACAAAGGTTTTAGAGGGTTTTGCAGTCAAATTATGCTCGCGTAGAGTTGACAGTAATTCATTTAACCCCAAATAGTGATCTTCCCAAGTATTACTGAAAAGACAGATGTCATCTAAGTATGCAATGACATCTGAACGATATGAGAGAATTCGACGCATCATGCGTACGAAAGTAGCCGGGGCGTTCATAAGCCCGAAAGGCATAAAATTCCACTGAAACAAACCCCTAGGTGTTGAGAAAGCAGTGAAAGGTTTGGCGTGTTCAGTTAACGGAACTTGCCAATAGCCTTTTGACAAGTCAAGCTTAGTAAAGAATCGAGAGTTAGAAAGTCTAATAAGTAGATCTTCTAATAAAGGCATAGGTTCAGCATCGAACTTCGTAACTTGGTTTAATTTGCGATAATCTACGCAAAGGCGTATGTTATTGTCTTTCTTTCGAACAATAACCATGGACGAAGAGTATGCTGAGGTGGATGGTTCAATTATCTTTAATTGTATCATTTCATCCAATTCTTTCTCGACTTGTGCTTGAAAATGAATAGGAATAGGATATGGTCTTACTCTGATCGGATTATGATCAGTAAGTATAATGTCATGCTCAATGACATGTGTGTGTCCAGGAATGTCGGTAAGGACATCCTGAAATACTTGTAGCGTAGAAGATATTTGTCGCTGTTCCTCAAAAGACAAATTAGAAGAAACAGTAACGTTTCTCCATGATTCCGTAGAAGTAAGTGGAATCATAGGAAGAGGTAGGTTAACATCCGAAAAAGTAGTTTCCTCATCCTGTATAACTGACAGGGATGAGATATGACCTTGTTGGACTGGAGAATCGTCCGTCGCCTGAAAAATAGGCTGCAAATAGTCTGGTCGCTCATGATATTCCGTAAGCATATTTATATGGAAGGTTTTATGCCTTCCATCAATATCGACAACATAGTCGACATCGGAAATCTTCGAGACTATTGTATATGGACCTTTCCATGTAATAAGCAGTCTGTTCTCCCTAGAAGGAAGTAAAACAAACGCTTTGTCTCCAGGACAAAGTTGACGTAGGCGTCTCTTCTTATTAGCAAATAGCCTTGCCTTTTCCTTAGCAAATTCGGATGATGAAGTTGCTAGCTTGCATGCTTCAATAATTTTCTTTCTGAGAGCAATGACATACTCATATGAAGATTGTGTGTCATTGTCGATATTATCAGCAGTTATAAGATCATGCAGCAAAGACATAGGACCGCGCGGTCGCGCGCCAAAGACAAGTTCAAAAGGAGAAAATCCTGTATGTTCGTTGGGGACCTCCCTATAGGCAAAGAGAGCCGCGGGTAGGACCCTGTCCCAATCCTGAGGATGATCCTCAGTTATCTTCCCCAGTAAGTTCTTGAGTGTTCTATTAAGACGCTCAACTAACCCATTAGACATTGGGTGATAAATACTACTCAGAGATCTCTTAATGTGCAGAGTAGACATTACCTGCGACATTGTCTCTGATATCAATTGTGTGCCATGGTCTGACAATATTTCCCCAGGAAAACCTAAACGAGAAAATATAAGCCAAAGAGCGTCTGCGATATCAGCAGTGGAAATGCTCTTAAGAGGAATAGCCTCTGGCCAACGCGTGCACATATCAACGCACGTAAGGATAAATTGATGTCCCCTGGCCGATTTAGTCTTAAAAGGGCCAATGATATCTATGGCCATTTTCTGAAACGGCCGGATGGGAATGTCTGCAGCCTGAATAGGCGCAGCATGCCGTGGACCTCTAGACTTTACCTCTTGACATATTTTGCAAGACCGGCAATAAATTCGTATGTCTTTATTGACAAATGGCCAAAAGAAAGATCCCAGAACTCTCGACTTAGTTCGGGAAAAACCCATGTGTCCAGCACACTGAGAATCGTGTGCATGTTGAAGAATTAAAGCTCTCATACTTTTGGGCACGAGAATTTGAGAATGCATAGTCGCGTCTGAGTGTTGTACCATACGCACTAGTATACCATTCTTCATAGTGATATATGATTTGCGATTTGTATTCTGATTCGGATCACCGTTTTTAGCGAGAAGAAAGAATTTCTTTAAAGAAGGATCTTTTTCTTGTAGTTTCACAAACGAGTCATGCGAAATCTCCAAGTGATCATCTTGGCTAACTACTTCATTAACTTCAGTAGATGAAGTTTGAGGAATAAGAGCTTGTGCTCTTGTTACCACAGCATTGGCTGTTTGCATATTCTGTTCTTCCCAGGCAGCAATTTGTTGCGGGGTGCATTCCTTAACCCCGTGAATACGCCCGATTATAAGATCCGCAATAGGGTTAGGTAGAAGACACGCGTGGACATCTCCCGTAAAGAAAGGAGTAGCAATGTGAATAATAGCGGTCGAGTACTTTTCAACTGTGCCACCAAATGTTACACATTTAACTATTTTCCCTGTGGCACAGCGAGGATCTATAAGCGATTGCTTAACCCCAATAGTAGTGCACCCAGAATCAAATAGCACTGAGACTGGGTTACTATCCACGAGACCTCTATGCAAGATAAGCGATCCTCTCCCGTCATGCGCAATTGCAGCAGGGAGAGCGGGCAGAGGGTGACCACAACTCAAAGTAGTTACCGTGGTTGGTTCAAATAATGTTGAGCATTGGGTGCATTTAGATGCTCTCCCAAAGTCAAAAGCTGCACAAGTGACAGCATTAGAATTTTTATTCTCGTTCACCTGATTATTGACACCATGAGACTCTTGTTGTACCGAGTTTCCCTGGTGATGTGATCTCTTTTTCTTGTATTGAGATCTACCACGATTATTATTCCCTCTGAAATTATCATAGTTTGATCTACCTTGACCACCGCTCTGGTTCGAATCCCAGTTTCCATAATCACTATTGTCATTACCCCAATGATCATAGTGTTTACCTGTTTGGTTACGATGCCCCCGCGAAGGATAGCCTTGAAAGTGTCTATAGTGAATACCTCTCCGCAAGTTTCCATAATTATAGGACCCGAAATAACGAGGACTATCAGATCGCCTCCAGTTCTTTGAAGAAGACCCATTATGTGATGGGTTACCCTGATTCTGATCATAATTACGATTGCTCTTCTTATTGAAGTAGTGTTGAGCATCTTGGAATTTATTCATAAAATTAAGTCCATATGGTGCTGCAGAAGCAAGCGGCAATTCTTCTTTCACCCTAGCATTGCTAACAGTAGCATGGGGATGTACAGTTACATACTGGCAACAGTATTCTTCCATGTCTTTTATGTCTTTAGGTTTACGCTCATGAATAAAAGCAAGGAAAGACTCATTGACCGATGACATAACTTTATCTCGAAGTAATAAGTTCATAAGGGCTTCATATGTTTTTTCTGTTTTAGACAGCTCAATCCAACGTGTGAATGTAAGACGAATCTTAGTAATAAAGTCAGAGAACTCTACTCCAGTTTCTGGTAGCATTGTCTTAAAACGAAGACGATAATCTTCTTCTTTTAATTGATATCTCTTAAGTAATGTTGCCCTGACAACATCATAATTAGTTCTAACAGTTTCCTCTACTGCCATTACAGTACTCAATGGTTCACCTGAAAGTAATTCCATCAGTTGTCCGACATATTGTTCCTTATCTACCTTATGCGCTACGCATGTTAATTTGAATCTATCCAGGTAGAGGGTTATGTCGTCCTTTAGAGGGTTGAAAGGAGGTAATTTGACCTTATAAGTATTCTCCTTTATCTTACCCGAAGTTGCTTGAGAAGCACTCATATTCACCACCTTTAATTTCTCCACCTCCAAAGCTAATAGCTTTTCCTCATGTTCCATTTGTGCTTTCCTTTCCTCAGCAGCAGCTTGAAGTTTTCTCTCCTCAGCAGCAGCTTGAAATTTTCTCTCTTCAGCAGCAGCTTGAGCTTCTCTGTCTAATCTTTTATTTTCAGCTTCAGCAGCAGTAGCAGCTTGAAGTTTTCTCTCTTCAGATTCTCTTTGTTGCTGTATTCTTCTATCTTCAGCTTCTCTGTCCAACTTCATTTGCATCCTTTTCTCTTCAGCCTTCTGTGCCTTGGCATATTGAGCAAGTGCAAACTCTTCCAATTTGTCACCAGTTTTGCCAAGGGATTTCCCTTGCTCAATAAAGACATCTAATGTAGACATCCTGTCTAATAATATGAGATTACACCTGAAAAATTGAACAAATTACCTTATTCCAACCTCAATGGGAGACAAGTCTGTAATGCTAGACTTGTATACTCACTTCACTTTATTCTATCCCAATCTCCATGGGAGACAAGACTTTTAGTCAAAACTTGTATGATCACCTTGTTTCCTTATAATAATACGATCATAAATAACCTCTATCTGAAAAGTGCATCATATCAACAATAATAGTCCATGACCAAGTATATATATATAGACTGTGTATAATGAACAAGTAGACGAAAACAATACAAAGACAAGAATTATAACAATCGAAAACGTTCGCAGAAGTCAAATGATAAATAAAGCTTAACTAAATCTAATGTTGTAAAAAATTACAATGATACCTGCGAAAATCAAACAAATCACAACACTGTTATAAACAAACAAAGTGTATACAAATAAATAAAAGGAAGGAGAGGCGGACAGATACAAACAAAACAAATCGAAATCAAAGAATGGAAAAAAATAACGAAAACAACATTAACACATCTCGTCACAACTAAGAAAAAAAAATGAAAAGTAGCAACACGCGTCGCTCGCAAATTTCCGCTGTGGGAAGTATGCGTAGTTCCTACAGAAGACGCTCTCGATAGAACCTCTGTCACGTGGTATCTTCTAACGGAGTCACCTGCCCAACCAACCCGTAAAACACACACTAACATAACATGTAAACAAAGAACATGTAAACAAAGAATGCATTAAAAAAGTGTGTAAAAGAAGGCTCAGTTATTCATAATATAACGGTACCACGTTTCAAAAAATAACCGCCACTTATCTTAGATATTATCCTGGCCATAGTCATCAATGATGTTTGACAATATACAGCAATGCGAGGAAGCTCCACCGTTGACAATTACAGTGATGAGAATTGTCACAACAGCTGAACTTGAATGTAAACACGAGTCGTGATCGTTCACAATGAAGGTCATCGACGAGTTTCAAACTGTTGAAGGTGTGTTGCTGTTATGTGTTGAACAGAATAAATGAGCTTGTCCAGTTTCCAATGTGTAGTTCATCATCAAATAATGTTCTCACTCAGTCCAATGAACAGCTTTAGACCCACTGATCTGGCCTACCACAAATGTTAATGTCCAATTGTTACAAGCACAAATGTTAAAGTGGGGTTTGTTTATGACCAGTAGAAACGTAACAATCTCCTTGCTGTGTACTGTTGTAGTCCGTCCGACCTGGGCCAAGCAGCTTTGTTATGCATGAATAGCCCACCAGGCGTTGAGGCGCTGAAAGGGTGTCATGTTGACATTCGAACATCAGACATTTCTTGTATGTAAGGTACTCGAAGATTGTATGGTTGACAAGTGAGGTGGGTGTGTAGAGACACGAATACGTATAGGATCTTTGAAATGTAAACAAGGCACCCACTCACTCACATGCAGTAGTCAGTAATTGTAGAAGACTGCTGGAACTTTCAACCATTTATTTACGTGACACAGTGACATCAACAGGTACAGTCAAATGGACGAGAATCAAGACACATCATGTATATTGGATATGACTGTCAAAACATCTGGTAAATAAGGCTTGAACCACTCATCTGTAAGGACGTTATCGACAATGGTCTGTCCTTTAACAACTGTTCATAGGTGGTAATCATTAATAGCATCGAACATCATCAGTTCTGTATAGCTCATAAGTATGATGCTAATAACGCTGGCTTGATAACCCATTCTTTTCCTATTATAACTCAGGGCCCCTGACTGAACGCGTCAGGTAGTCCTTAAACAAATATAGTTGCTTAATATGGAAGTCTGTGAACTTGATAATAAAAAAATCAAGACTTCATCTGGCTTCACCTTTCAGGTACCTCTTCTTCTGCTCAAAATTATAGGCCGTAATGGCGGGCCTTATAATGGTTGATAAACAACTGTACCTTTTCCATAAGCATGTATTATCCTTCATGCTGAAACGTACCGCCATCCTGCGGGTTTCATAACAATATATGGTTATTGTGCTTCTATAAAAAAAAACTTCAACGTTAGACCTAACTGGCTACGTCAAGCACACATAATGGACTCTGGATCACAAGATCTGTGAGCGCTACTCACATGTTCATACTAAATGTTCTGCAAGCTTTGCGTAATTATAAAGTAATTTTACCTTGGACAGAATTCCAAACAATACACAAATAACACCTGTCGTCATTCCAGACGAATTGAATAACTCTGGGTAAATCACTAATATGACAAGACTATCTTTTCCCCAGATAATGCAGAGAAGACACTACGGACATCTTTGTCCGGCAGAAGCCAGCTCATCACTCCAGACGGAAGTCTGCTCAGTTCGCGCTAAAAGCTAGCGCATGCATAGACAGAACAGATTTGAGAACAAATAACTATCCCGTATTAAGAAAGAATGAACTCAGGGAAGGTAACCCCTAATCAACCTGTGTCAGGGAGTTAACATTCAGTTCTGTACCTTCGACCATCAAAAATTTCTGTACCTTCGACCATCAAAAATATTAAATAGATTTACATCTTCTGGGGCCAACAAAAATGACGGTAACAACACCCAATTGGTTTATTACAATTAAAATGAATGGATGGTGAATGATGGTGTTGTCGATGGAAATTGTGTGTATGCTGCATGTGATATAGTCTCACAATTCAAGTATTTTCCTCATCTACTGGCTCGTGCTAAAACATTGATATGATGAGTTACCTTTGAAACAGGAACTTAACTTTTCAGCCTCTGGCTGATAGTGAAGCGTGGTTGGTTGTCCTGTCTCCTTATGACGTTGCATCGGGTAGGTCTCGAATGGTTTGGATCTGCCTTCACTGTGCTCGACTCCGTATTCTTCTCTGAGATTGGACTGTGGTGCAAGGCTCCCCCATAGACTACTCAGAGATTGGACTCTAATCAGCAATGTAGACACGTGGCTTCACAGTGCTTTAACTCATGAATTCGCAGCGGTCTTAGATTTGGTCTGGCCCCCTCGCCTGCCTAGATGCATCAAAGTTGCCTCGTTGGGCGCCAACCTTTAGCGTGTTATTTCCGCTTGGGCACGTGACCTGAAGCGTGCCTTATGTGACCTTGGCATCCGATAGACGCTCCAATCAATACCGTTAAAATTCACATGAGGGGTTCCCTAGAGTGGGGTTAACTGGTTCTATCTAAGTCTAACCAGTCTGCCCTAATTCAAAACCAGTTTCAGGCCACTGAGGTTAGGTTTAGAATGACGTCGTTAATCTAAAAATAGTACTAAACGCTAGGGGAATATTTACCAACGAGAGAAATTTTCGGCGTATGTTTACCGGCTTTTCGATCATGCATTGATGATGTAAAAAATTGGTGTCTGGTAAATTAAATGAAGAGAAGATTGGGCCAGTCATCACACAAGCCCCTCCTCGAGTTTGATGTATCGTCTAACTCCTCTGATCCTGTCCTTCTCTACCTTTACAGCTTCTCATTTCTCCTCCCTCCGTCGATATTCTCTCCTATTTCTCCTCGTTTGCATAAGGATGTCTGCTAAAAAAATCTGCCCCTACGTTGTTCTTCCCAGGTATGTATTCTATGTAAAACGAATATGGCTGCAACAGGAGTGACCATCTCATAAGCCGGGCATTAAGGTTCTTCAATGCCGCAAGAAATATCAACTGTTGGTTATCACACTGCACTGTGACCTTTTCCCCGTATAAATATGGTTGAAACATCTGCACCGCCCAGACAAGCAATAGATATTTTCGTTCTATGGTAGAGTAGTTCTGTTCAGCAGAGTTCAATTTCCTACTAGAATATGCTATGGGGAATAGAGTTGCGGAAGGTCCATCACCAGGCTGGAGGAGAGTGGCTCCTATACCTATATTGCTAGCATCTGTTCGCAGCGTAAATTTCAGAGTTAAGTCATGCAGTCGCAGAATTTGTCTAGCTGTGAGTTTTTCCTTCAGCAGCGTGTATGCATTTTCGCACTCCGCTGTCTATGTTACTTTGTCCAGATTCTCATTCTTGGTTAATGCGGTCAGTGGCGCACTCAGAGTATTAAAATCTTTAATGTATCTCTGGTAGAAGCCACACAGAGACACAAATGACCTGACATCCTTTTTAGACTGGGGTCGTGGGGCACACTGTAACTTCTCAATATTACGTGCATCTGGGAACATACATCCATGTGATATGGTGTGTCCCAGGAATTCTTGCAGCTCGCAGGCAATTTGATATTTAGTCGGGCGAGCGGTAAGTCCTCTTTCTCTAAGTCTTTCAAAGAGTACGGAAATTGCGCCCAGGTGCTCATCAAAGGTGTTCGTTGAAATAAGTATGTCGTCCATGAATATACTTATCCTAGTGTGGTTCAGAGGTCCCAGTAACATCCTCAACATACGAGTAAAGACGCTTGGAGCGTTGCTTAGCCCAAATGGCAATACATTAAACTCGTAATGGCCCTCAGAAGTACTGAAGGCTAACATGGGTCGAATTTCCGCTTTTACCGGGATCTGGTAGTACCCTTTGCTAAGGTCTATCTTCGAAAAGTATCGAGCTCTACTTAGCTTGGTAAAAAGCTGATTCTGATCAGGTAAGGGCTCCGCTTGAAATTCAGTTACAGCAGAGGTTCTTCCGGTCCGTTTCCCCTTTCGACACCTTTACGTAAGCAGGTAGCATAATGAGGTGGGTTTTTACGGTTGCACTCCTGGGTATTGTGGGGGATTGTTCTACAGTGCTTACATCATTTTTTCCCTTGCCTCTATTGCTGGAAAACTGATCTCTGAGTAGTCTTGTAGTCTGGCTTGTCATGCTTTTTGAAGTTATTATGAGGTGGTTTCACTTGGGGGTTATAATAACAATGCCACACATACGAATTCACCAACAACAACAATAAATTGTCAGCAATAACCATATGGCTGGATCAACAAGTCCTACTACCATTGGAATATAAAACAAGGCTGTACAAAAACCAGCAACCATAAAGAGAGCACGGTCAAAATGAAATATAGCTTCTAAAGCCGACCAACTGACATCTTTCTCTGTCAGGCTTCCTGTCCACTCCTCCTCATTGCACCCTTTTGCACCATTTTCTTTTAAAGCTGATGTGCGCACCAAATGATATGTTTAATTTATCAAAGACCATGTGCGCAACAAAAGATATTATGTGACATCTACCCCCTTCCCCAGAAAAGAAAACGGAGTTTTCTTCTCACTGAGAGTAGTAGATTGCACACCCAAAAAAAAAAAAAATACAGTACATGACAATAATATAAAAAATTGACACTGGTGAACGTATACGTCGTGCCTACGAACACATGTAACTCATGTCCCAAAAATTACAATCTAGACAGAGCATCTGCCACGACATTAAGTCTACCCTCTAATGGGATAATTGTGAACTGGAACTGTTGTAGCAATAAGGCCCAACGAGTCAACTGTGAGCTTGTCGACTTCGAAGATTTCAAAAACAGTAAAGGTCGATGATCTATCTGAAGTATAAACTGGGATCCTATCAAGTATCGGGACAGTTTTGACACTGCCCATACTATAGCCAGGCATTCCCTTTCGATTGTTGAGTACCTGGTCTCCGGCGGTAACAGTTTCCGACTAACATACATCACATGATGTAGCGTACAATCGTGGTCTTGCATAAGACATGCGCCAATGCCCACAGATGACGCGTCGGTCTGCAGTATAAAGGGTTTGCTCAAATCAGGCAAAAGAAGGATTGGTCGTCTGGAAAACAACACCTTGATTTTTGATAACGCTTTCTCACATTCTGGCGACCATACAACCCTATTAGGCATCCCTTTACTAGTAAGAGAGGTTTAAGCATCAGAAATTGTAGAAAATTGAGGGATGAATTTGCGATAACAATTGACAAGTCCCATCAGGTTTCTGACCTGCTTCTTAGTCCTAGGTGCTTGTAGTTCTAAATTTTTTGTAACCGTGCCAATCTCGGGTTTTAATAGATTATTACCTACTATAAACCCCAAAAAATTCAACTCCCCGAAACCGATACAAGTCTTACTAGGACGTGCCGTTAAACCATGCTTACGTAAACAATGCAACAGGGAAGACAACCCCGATATATGTTGTTCCCATGTTTCATGGAACAGGCAGATGTCATCGATGTACGTAATCACATCTGTACGATGACCTAGTAACTTCCTCATCATTCTGACGAAAGTTGCGGGTGCATTAACTAGCCCGAAACACATAAAATTAAACTGAAATAAACCCTTTGGGGTAGAAAATTCCGTCAAAGGTTTAGCCGACTTGGCAAGAGGAACCTGCCAGTATCCCTTAGATAAATCCAGTTTACTAAAAAATCTGGCATGGGAAAGTTGAGTAAGGAGGTCCTCTTGGTTCGGTATTGGCTCAGCGTCAATCACAGTGACACTATTTAATTTACGGAAGTCGATGCAAACACGCAAGGACCCATTTCTTTCTTTCGTACCACGACCATAGGGACGGAGTACGCAGACTCCGATGGAGAAATGATCCCCAACCGTATCATGTCATCTAGTTCTTTTTCAATCGCCGACTTGAGATGTAATGGCTGCGGATACGGCTTTACCCTGATCGGCTGGTCGTCCGTCAGGATGATATTGTGGCAGATCAAATCGGTACGTCCTGGCAAATCAGTGAGAGCATCCTTAAACTCTCCAATGACCGATCGTGCCTCAGATTTCTGTGTTATCGTTAGGTTGTTACATATCTGCACATTCTCCCAAGACTCAGAAGGAGCAAGGGGAACGAGAGACAGCTGGAGATTAATATCATCTCCTATGTCACCCAATTCATTAATGACCACTGAACATGCCACCGTCGAGGTCTCCCCAGACACCCTAGTGTCCACCCCTTTTAGAGATTCTGACCGTTCTATATAAGGTTTTAACATATTAATATGGAATACCTTCTCCTTGTTCCGAACCTGGATAAAATAATCAACATCCGTTACCCTCTTAAGCACCTTAAACGGTCCCTGTCATATAATGCTCAAACGGTCTTCCTTTGATGGAAGAAGAAGCCAAACCTCTTCACCGGGAACCAAGAACAGTAGTTTAGATCCACGGTTAGCGTACCGCCGGTACCGTGCCCCCGCCACGGATAAATTATGACGTGCCATGGCACACGCTTTGACAATACGGTCCCGCAGGTTTATGAAGTATTCGTAACTGGAAACGGAGGACCCATCAGAACACCACTAACCAGTATATCTTTCAGAATGTGCATTGTGCCCCTCGGATTCGCCCCGTACAATAGTTCAAATGGGGAGAACCCGGTGCTCTCCTGAGGCGCTTCTCTATAGACAAATAATACTGCTGGAAGGAACTTATCCCATTCTTGGGGAAAATCAGCAGTGACCTTGGCCAACATATCCTTCAATGCGCCATTAAAACGTTCACACACCCCATTTAACTGGGGATGATAAGGGCTGGGGAACGATAGGGAAATGCCCAACAATTTAGTGATCTTGGCCATTTCCTTAGAAATGAATTGACGTCCCTGTTGAGGCTGCTTCATGGTGCGATTTTTATCAGGGCGACTTATTATTAGTGCCAGGGTTTTGTCACACCATGTCGTACCTCAACTGAACGCAAGAAATACATGAAAGCCTTCGCTGTGAGATAAGTATCGAGGTATGATGTAGACAGATGGATGTGACGTCAGAGCGTCAAGATGTGTGTCAAAAATGGCTTGTGTATCAGCCAGTATATTTGTGTATTCAACAAATAGTTCTGAGGATAAAAGGGTAAGCTATAGGCTTAAATGAAAGGCATGAGAAAATGCCAGGATTATGATTAAATTCGATACGGGACTATAACTCCTAAGATATAGAAGTGCGTTGAACTAGAATTATATGAACAGTGTTATACCGGGAGGTCTCATTCCCCGAAGTTTATGGAGGGGAAATTATGATGTATGAATATTAAAGATACCGGGATGCTCAAATTCCCCGATGTTGTTGGAAATATAATTGAACAGTTGTTATTCCGGGAGGTATCATTCCCTGAAGATATAGGAATATAATTAGTAGAATTGTTATACCGGGAAGCGACATACCCCGAAACTTATGGATTAATGTGGATTTGATTGGAGGATAATGGAGATACTGGGACGCTTAAATTCCCCCAATGTTGATGGGAAAATTATAATGAACTTTTGAATGGGACGCTAAATACCCCGCTGGAAATAGTGATTAATAAATAAGATTATCAAGATATGTGGACAGGAGAAGTCGAGTGACATGTTTAGAAAGTCGAATCAGATTTAAGTAAGACTGTAAAACAGAGAGGGAGCATACATGCCATGTTCGTAATTGTGACCTTGTTAGTGTGTACTTACTCGTTATTAAACTGTTGCCAAATCGTCCAAGCCCAGTAGTTTATTCAATCTCTCAAGGTTAATTTACACCGTTATTAACTTCATGCAGTACTTGAGATGTTGATATGGAAAGGTGTATACAAGACGGGTGGTTGCCAGAATATTCAACAATATAAACCAAAGCAAGAAGAATGAATTCTCACTTCTTCAATAATACAAATAGATCCTAGACAACAAAAGAATTCGGGCAATTCCTACATCCCTTAACAGGTGAGGAATAACTGGGGGCTAAGTCCTGTCAAATTACTGGGAGCTGTCGTCCGATAATTGAAATAACTGGCTACGTCCTGTCAAAGAATTGGAAGCCGTCCGATAACTGGCAGGTTGGTTTACTTGGGACATCAAGAAACGAGTTGTCTTCATATTACGAATCTGAAACCAACTGAAGCTGGACTGCTGCACTGAACTTTTATGCAGGACTTTTGTCATTTGAAAAACTATACGAGTATAAAGTGTTAATAAAAACTATACATTCACTAAACTTCACAATGGAGGATGACATGTAACGGTTGCTCCTTGTAGAGGTATCAAAAATCGTTGACCTGACCTTGAGGACTGTCAAGATTCAACACTGCGACATCAAATTAATTCGGTTCGACCTTTACAACTCTACATTCAAGATTTTAAATACTGGCAAAGCACGCAAATTTCGATGTTGAACGATAAAGGACAATCTGGCAAATTTTACTCAATGACGTCATCAAAGCCGGAAAACTTGCAAACGAACGTTCGCTGAAATGGTAGTCAAGAGATGGTTTTCTCCATTTAGGAATTCCTGAAGTCGAGGTGTGGCACAAACACACTGATTCCGTATCTGGAGAGGTTCTGAGATACAAGAAAGATAAGTAGAGTTATGAATTGTCTAATGCATGACAGTATTTGACCATTTCGGAGACGTTTGCTAGTTAACATCTAGTCCTACTTGTTATTTCATCTGCATGTCTATTTGTATAAAGTAAATGCTCGCTATTTGTAAATTTTCTTCGGAAATTTTGCAAATGACGATGTCCTGTTAGGTTATTGTTTGTTGGTTGTCCATTCAAAGAAAATAACAGTGGAATTTTAGTCTTTGACTGGATAACTGACATCAGTATTTGTTTAGATTGTTCCGTCAAGTCTACGTTATATATTTTCATTCATTAATTTACGTAATTGGGTCACGTGTCTGTACAGCTGTTTTCTATCACTCTTGTCTCATTGTGAAATTTGACGATTTGCTGTTTTTGTTCGTGATTCTCTGTCTTGTTTATTTTATAAGTAATTATTCAAATTTGTAGTTGCTTGTCAACATGTATTTGTTTCTTTTATTTCCTTTATATTTGTCGAGTAATGTGCTGTAATTCGACATTTTACTTTATTATCATCATCATTGACCTGTGCCACTCTTTTTCACTGTGCTCGTCTCTCATTCTTGGTATGTTCATTCCTTCATAAGGTATAAATTCAGTCAACAACATAATTTATTGTAATTAATTAATTGAGATTAAGAGGAGTTTTGACACTTGGTGATACGAATTAGAACACACAATGTCATCATTATCAGAATTTATTGAGATGGGTTTGCGTTTAGGCAAATCTGGACTTGAGTTGGAATCATATGCTGACAAATATTATCATGATTATTTGGAACGTATGGAACGGAAGGAGCAACGAGATTTAAAGAAGCAGGAGCTTGATCAAGCAAGAGAACTTGAAGAGAAGAAATTAGCTCAACAAGAAGCATCTAGAGAACTAGAACGGCAGAAAATGGAACTACGTAGGTTGGAACTTCTTCAGTTCGATCGGGCACACAGAAATGCTATGGAACTTCAGTCATTGAAATTACAGGCTGATAAAGAAAAACAAATTGAGATTGCAAAGATTAATGCCCAACATACTGGTGCTAATCCACAAGGTTCTCAGGGTAGTAATTTTAATTATCCAAAAATTAAATTACCAAATTTTGATGATAAACGGGACTGCATGGACTCATTTATTATGAGATTTAAAATGAGGGCTATAGATTTGAAGATCCCAAAAGATAGGTGGCCGATTATCTTTTCAGACTACCTCACAGGAGAAGCAATGCGTTGTTTCATGTCAATTGATGAAACAAGTAGATCTGATTTTGATATTGTTGCCAATACATTGATGGCAAAATTTCAGCTCACTGAGGAGGGTTTTCGATCCAGATTTCACTCTGCAGTTCCGTCCAAGAATGCAGATTTTGGAGAGTTCATCTCTTCTATTAAATTGTACTTGGGTCGCTGGATAGATTTATCGGGTATCAATAAATCTTTTGATGAATTATTTGACCTAATGCTCAGGGATAAAGTTTTATCTACCTGTGGCGCAGATTTTGTTAGTTTTTTGCAGGAGAGAAAGCCAAAATCTATCAATGAATGTCAAGAATTGGGGAGAAACTACATGTCTGCACATCCAAACAAGGAAATTCGTAAGGTTTCCTTTGATAATGCATTACCTGTATGTGTTTCGTACCACGACGGAGGAGTAGGTGACCACCGTTCTCGCCCAAGGAGTACAGAGGGCAGATATAGGAGTGATTATCGATCTTCCTTTCGAGGACGGTACAATTTTCCTCGTCGTCAGTCACCATCTCACTTCGGTGGGTATAGATATTCTAATTACTCTAACCGAGGTCGTGGACAACACTACGGTAATAGCAGTGATGATATACATCACAGAGACTATAGAAGAACTTCAGGTGAACGCTCCAATGGAAATGGTAGGTGTCATTTAAGTGAAGTAAACAATAAGCACGGTAAACAATGCAATCACAAACCTGATCACAAAAATGATTGTAAACTGGCAAAAGGGAAAGCAGACCATGCTAACGTCTGTACCCAACTTTGTGGTCACGATAGCCATGTTGAACAGGCTAATGCATGCATTGTACGCTCAAGCAAAGATAACAATTGCACTGAGTGTAATACACTTTATGAGCCAGGTGCTAAAACTAGACTTTTGTGTGGGCATATTTTACCAGCGATGTCTGTCTGCGATTTTATTGGTCGCCTTACATTACACAAAGGTTTTATAGGTGACAGACCAGCCACCATTCTTCGTGACACGGGATGTACGATTGTCGGGATACGGAAATCGTTGCTGGATAAATCATCATTTACAGGAAAGTCACTGAAATGCGTTACTTTTGGAGGTAACATTGAATGGTTTCCCATGGCAAAGGCGGAGATCGACACACCTTTTTATTCAGGGACTGTACTCGTGTGTGGCTTGGAGAACCCTGTAAGTGACGTGATACTAGGTAACATTCCAGGTGTAAAAGACTGTTCACCTGAGGAAATTGCAGAGTGGGTCAGCAAGCACCCATTGATGGCGAATGCGGTCACTACAAGAGCTCAGCATGAAGCAAGCATTTTGACCGATACATCTCCATCTGTCATGGAGGAGACGCCACTGAGAAATGCTCAAAACATTTCTCCGATTATCTTTACACAAAAACAAAATGAGGATGAATCTTTAAAGAAATTATTCACTTTGGCTGAAACAAAACAAATTAAGATTACTAAAAGATCATCATATTGGTTTGAGTTTCGCAACAAGGTTTTGATCAGATGTTTTAAAAAGGGAGATGATCATGTAAAGAAACAGATTGTGGTACCAAAAAGTTTTAGACCTTTAGTTTTAAATACAGGTCATGACGTACCTATGTCAGGACACTTAGGTCGTAATCGGACTTTGTTTCGAATTACTACAAATTTTTATTGGCCTGGTATCAACACAGATGTAAAAAGATATTGTAGATCTTGTCATACGTGTCAAAAAGTCGCACGCAGGGGTAAGAACCAGACTGCACCCTTGCAAGTCACAGATGTGCCTGTGCGCGCATTTAAGAAACTAGCTATAGACATCATCGGTCCATTGTCTGTAATGTCGGATCGAGGTTTTCAATATATTTTAACGTGCATCGATTTGTGCACTAGATGGCCTGAGGCCATACCGTTAAAAAACATTAGTACCATATCAGTTGCGGAAGCTTTGAACTTGATTTTTACAAGGATAGGTTTTCCTGAGGAAATACTGTCGGATAGAGGGACACAATTTAAGTCGGAACTTATGAGCGCGATAGAAAGCTTATATTCCATAAAACATTCATTCACAAGTCCTTATAGACCAAGTGCAAATGGGGTTTGTGAAAGATTTAACGGCTCTCTTAAGTTAATGCTTGGGAAGGTTACTGATGCACACCCTCGGGATTGGGATAAGATTCTCCCATCGGTTCTCTTTGCTTACAGAGAGATCCCTCAGGAGAGTACTGGGTTCTCTCCCTTTGAACTCGTGTATGGCGCGAATCCGAGAGGTCCGTTGTATCTATTGAAGGATCTAATCCTTGGTACTTCTCAGGATGACGCAACTCGCAGTAGTTACGAGTTCGTTGTTGATTTACGACAAAGGTTAGTGGATGCATGTCAGATCGCATCACAGAGTATTCAAACGGCAACTCAAAGATCGAGGTTGCTACATAACCAATCTCGTACCCTAAGATCATTTATCCCAGGGGATGAAGTCTTACTGCTCTTACCTATTAAGGAAAATAAGTTGTTAATTTCATGGCAGGGGCCATACAAAGTAGTGAAAAGGATCACAGATGTTGATTACTCAATTGAGATTAAAGGGAAAATTAAAACGTATCATCTAAATATGTTGAAATTATACACGCCAAGACCATCTGAATTGGTAGATGTCTTGGATGAGGTTCATCGATCCTCATGCGCTGTTGTTCAGTCTGAAGATACTACATCTGATATTCCCTTGGAATTTACTTTACCTTCTATTTCTGCTCATGAAACGTGGCAGGATGTTTCTATTTCTTCATCACTTTCGCATTCTGAACAAACTCAGATCCGTGATGTTTTACGTTCTTTTTCTGACGTATTTTCAGAACATCCAGGTCATACTGACTTAATATCTCACGAGATTGTGATCACTGATTCTACTCCGATTAAAATCAGACCATATCCTATTCCGATTCACTACAGAGATAAGGTGGATAAAGAAATCTCAGATATGCTGAAAATGGGTATCATCTCACACTCTTCATCTTCATATTCTTCTCCAATGGTATTGGTGAAGAAACCAGATGGATCTTTACGCATCTGTATTGATTTTCGAAAACTAAATCAAGTTACAGTCACAGATGCTGAGCCAATTCCAATTTTGGAAGATCTTCTTCCACAGCTGGCTAACGCTACATTCTTTACTAAACTAGATTTGGCAAAAGGATACTGGCAAATTCCGTTGTCCGAAAATTCTAGACATTTGACAGCATTTTCCACACCAAGAGGTTTATTGGAATGGAACTATATGTGTTTCGGGTTGGTGAATGCACCTGCGACATTTGTTCGCATGATGCGCCGTTTGGTTGGCGATAGACCCGATATCATCACATATATAGATGACATTTGTTTATTCCATAACACATGGGAAGAACATATTGTAGGTTTCATTTCTTTGCTAGAACAGCTTAGAAAGCATCATTTGACAGTTAGACCTTCGAAAGTACAGATAGGTTTTCAGGAAATATCTTTCCTGGGGCATAAAATCGGTAATCATCGGCTTTATCCTTCGGATAGTCTGGTGAATAAAATCCTGAACATTCAGATACCGAAAAATAAGAAAGAGGTCCGTAGTCTGTTAGGGCTCATTAACTATTATCATAAATTTATTCCAGACTTTTCGTCTATCTCTGGTCCTCTTTCAGATTTGACCCGCAAAGGTGCTCCTCTTAAATTATTGTGGTCAAAGACTTGTCAGTTAGCATTGGATAAGATTAAAATACTATTCGCGAATCATCCTATTTTGATTCTGCCAGATATCCATGAACCCTTCTATATTCGCACAGACGCTTCTCAGATGGGAATCGGTGGCAGTTTGATGCAACTTGTCAACGACGTACTCCATCCTTGCTTCTTTGTGAGCCGGAAGTTGTCTGCAGCAGAGAAGAAATATTCGGCGGGAGAAAGAGAGCTCCTTGCTCTTGTCTGGACTATATCAAAACTTTCTCGCTACTTGCTCGGACGAAAATTTTACGTTGAAGTAGATCATCATCCTTTGACGTCATTGAAACCGAAAGCGTTTAAGAACTCAAGAATCTACAGATGGTTTCTACTACTGCAACAGTTTTCTTTTGAAATCAAGCATATACGCGGTGAGGACAATTGGTTAACTGACTTGTTGTCGCGATTTGCAACTCACCAGGACTGATATATTTCACATGGAACTTTGCATCCAGGTTTATGGTTCCAGTTTGTTTGGACATCATATTATGTCTTCTGGACTTGCTATTTCGTCCGGATATATGGACTCACATTTTATTGCTATTTTGTTTATTTAATAACTGCTCTTCATAGTTTTATGTATATATGTCAAATTCCTGATACTTCTCATTAGATTGCTTGTCTGTAAGGTGTATCCGTACATAAGATTGCTTAAGGTTATACCCTGCAGGATCTTGCGCGTTTCCTGAAGTAAACGCTTGGGGGCATGAGGGGTAATGTTGAGGCTGCTTCATGGTGCGATTTTTATCAGGGCAATTTATTATTAGTGCCAGGGTTTTGTCACACCATGTCGTACCTCAACTGAACGCAAGAAATACATGAAAGCCTTCGCTGTGAGATAAGTATCGAGGTATGATGTAGACAGATGGATGTGACGTCAGAGCGTCAAGATGTGTGTCAAAAATGGCTTGTGTATCAGCCAGTATATTTGTGTATTCAACAAATAGTTCTGAGGATAAAAGGGTAAGCTATAGGCTTAAATGAAAGGCATGAGAAAATGCCAGGATTATGATTAAATTCGATACGGGACTATAACTCCCAAGATATAGAAGTGCGTTGAACTAGAATTATATGAACAGTGTTATACCGGGAGGTCTCATTCCCCGAAGTTTAAGGAGGGGAAATTATGATGTATGAATATTAAAGATACCGGGATGCTCAAATTCCCCGATGTTGTTGGAAATATAATTGAACAGTTGTTATTCCGGGAGGTATCATTCCCCGAAGATATAGGAATATAATTAGTAGAATTGTTATACCGGGAAGCGACATACCCCGAAGCTTATGGATTAATGTGGATTTGGTTGGAGGATAATGGAGATACTGGGACGCTTAAATTCCCCCAATGTTGATGGGAAAATTATAATGAACTTTTGAATGGGACGCTAAATACCCCGCTGGAAATAGTGATTAATAAATTAGATTATCTAGATATGTGGACAGGAGAAGTCGAGTGACATGTTTAGAAAGTCGAATCAGATTTAAGTAAGACTGTAAAACAGAGAGGGAGCATACATGCCATGTTCGTAATTGTTACCTTGTTAGTGTGTACTTACTCGTTATTAAACTGTTGCCAAATCGTCCAAGCCCAGTAGTTTATTCAATCTCTCAAGGTTAATTTACACCGTTATTAACTTCATGCAGTACTTGAGATGTTGATATGGAAAGGTGTATACAAGACGGGTGGTTGCCAGAATATTCAACAATATAAACCAAAGCAAGAAGAATGAATTCTCACTTCTTCAATAATACAAATAGATCCTAGACAACAAAATAATTCGGGCAATTCCTACATCCCTTAACAGTCCCCTATCTGACAATATCACCTCGGGAAACCCAAATCTGCTGAACAACATCTGCAACGCATCCGCCACAGCCTGAGAGGTTATAGTCCTCATTGGCACAGCCTTGGGCCATCTTGTGCACAGATCCACCATTGTCAAAATAAAACGAAAGCCTCTCTCTGATGCAACAGAAAGCGGACCAATGATATCGATGGCAACTTTCTGGAAGGGCCGAACCGACAAATCAACAACCTGCAACGGGGCCTTCGGTAATTTACCCCTATGTGTCACTGGCTGGCATACTCTGCAAGACCTGCAGTATAACTTAATGTCTTTGTTGTATGCCGGCCAATAGAATTGTGACAGAACTTTATGGCAAGTTTCTGCAACCCCCATATGTCCAGCAAATGGTGAATCGTGTGCCACCTGCAACACCTTTGATCTAAAGGCAACAGGCACAACCACCTGGCGCTTGAATTCGAATTGGCTGGAAAAGCATCTGGTAAGAACATCATTTTTCAACTCACACCAGTAACGTGCCGACTTCGTGCATTTTACATCACCTATTTGGGCCAAAGTGTAACATTTCTGCAATGTTCCATCAGCTCGCTGCTGCTGGACAAAGTACGATGCTGGTACATCGGGACCCGTGGAGGCAATACATAGGACCGCGTACGATGTCGGTAGTTCCCGCTGTATTGCCAATGAATTGTCGTCTGCTCTGGTCTGCGCTCTTGTGACCACCACATTGGCCACAACTGACCGTTCCACCTGCCATTTTGTGATGTCGGCTTGAGTATAGTCACGAACACCAAGCGTGTTCCCTATAATCAAATCGACCACTGGAGCCTCAAGAACACACGCCTGCACCCGATCAGAAATAAAGGGTGTATCCACTTCAATAATGGCTAGGGGGTAATATTCAACATTTCCCCTAAATATCACGCATCCGACAGTCTTATAAATAAATTACGATTTGTCAATACATGATCGGCGCACTCCTATTGTAGTGCATCCTGTGTCCCTCAACACAGACACCAACCGGTTCTGAACCATGCCCTTGTGTAACTCTAAGCTTCCGCTCCCATCGAGAGAAGAGAGGCAAGGCAGAGTATGACCTCAAATCAGTAATGGTCTGCCATCAGGTTCAAACACAGGCCTATATCCCTCGCAATCCTCGTTATTAAAGGTTTTCAGAACGCATGCAGCATTAGCCTTTTCTGAATTGTTTAGACAGACTCTTGCAGCATGTCCCCTTCCGTCACACGCGCCACATCGAAGATGACCACCATCATCTTTTGTAGGACTATCCTTTGGTGAACTGAGGAGTTCTTGCTCCCGTTTGTCCTCTCTGTCATTCCTTTTACTCGGACCACTTCTTCTATACCAGCAATGATCGGGATCGCTGGTAGTGTCTATTCGGACCTGCCTCCGAGTAGACCTGTCATGTCTGTCTCCCGTGTATGTAAACGGAGATCTATCTTGACTATAGAACGATTGTTTTTTCGGAGATCTGTACCCCTTAAAATTATCATAGCTCCCATGTGATCCATGCCAACTAGAGTATTGCCGATCAAACCTTCTCCTGGCAAACCTGTCCGCACTCTTGGACCGATGTTGCCGGAAACGTTTTCCAATAACCTTACCAACACATGTAGCGAAAGGCTCAGGGACAAAGGACTTGTGAATTGTCTTACCAGGGTGAGCAGTAACGTACTGCCGCCCCAACTCTGCCATAGCAGTAATTTCTCTGGGTTTGCGTTCTTGAAAAAATGCAACCATGTCAGAACAACATGAGGACAACACATTGTCCCTCAAAATGAGATCAAACAGACCATCAAAAGCTCTGTTTATTACCTCCAGCTCTGTCCACCTATTAAGGAGAAGTTAAATTTTTGTGACAAAAGAGCCAAAATCTTGGTCGGCACTAGGCATCGCATCTCTGAAACGAGATCGATACCCTTCGGCTGTCAGCTTAAACTCTCTCAGCAATGTTGCCTTTACGGTATCATAATTAGTTCTGTCAGCCACAGGTAAACTATATACGGTGTTTAAAGCAGAGCCGGAAAGCAGTACAGATAACAGTGAAGGCCATTCTTCCTTCCTTGCCCTCCAGGCAAGAGCCTCTTATTAAAATCTCTCCAAAAAGAAGTCCATGCTATCTACTTCCGCCCGAAAATTCGGTAATCGTAGCCTATAAGGGCGAGCTGGCTCCCTAGAAGTCGAACTAGGATTGCCAGAATCAAGCTCCAACTTTTTATAGCAATTTTCTTGTCCGCCTCAATCTTCATTTGTTCTAACTCTATCCATCTTAGATCTGCCTCAATTGTTTTTTTTCTGTATCTGCTTGAATCTGTTTCAGTACCTTATCTGCTTCAATCTATTTCAGTTCCCTATCTGCTTCAATCTGTTTCAGTGCCTTATCTGCTTCAATCTGTGTCAGTTCCCTATCTTCTTCAGTCTTCAATTTTTGTAATTGACGCACCTCATAGCGTTCTCGTCTGTCATCTTCTTCTTTTTTTCTGTAACTCATACTCTTTGTGTTCGGCCTTTGCCCACTCAAGCAGAGAATCCCCCGATTTCCCTGTCTTCTCTCCAACTTCAATAAAATCCTTAAGGCTAGACATAGTTATAATCTATGTGCAATACTTCTTCTTCTTCTTCTTCTTGCGATCGCATCTTTGATGATTACACCGTCAGACGAGTTCTCATGATGAATTCGACTGTTGTTTGAAGTTCCTCTTTAACTCCATATAGCTTTGAGTTTAGTGTTGAGTCATTGGGCCAGTATATCTTTCTTAACTGGTCATACAGAGGACAGTCCTGTAGAACATGCTCAGCAGTTTGTTCGTTTAATCCACATGTGCACAGTGGTGAAGCAGACAATCGTAGCTTGTGCATGTGTTTATTCAGTTTGTTATGCCCTGTCCTGAGTCGAAAAATAGTTGTCTGTCCCTGCCGGTCGAGAGTGTGATAGTCGTCTTTGGGTTGGTTCTGTTCTCTTCTGATAGTCTGGATAGCTCTCTTTTTCTCAAAGTATGTGACTTCATTATCTTCTTGTTCACATTCTCCTCCCTTTTTTGCAAGTTTATCTGCCTTTTCATTTCCGGGTACACCACAATGAGATGGTACCCACTGAAGTATGGTTCTCTTTTTGGCAGCTACCTTGTTTAGTTCATTTCTCAGATGCGGGAGTTTACCACCCTTGAGAGCTTGCAGGACAGACAGTGCATCTGTGAGGATGACTACCTGGTGGCAGTCAGAGTTGGTGTTATAAATCATATTTGCAGCTTGCTCTAGAGCTTGAACCTCAGCTGTATAGTTGGAACAGAATTTACCAGTGGGAATGTGCCTAGTCTCATAGTGGTTGTCAGGATATGAGATAAAGATACCGGCACCTCCATTCCTAACAGCATTAGTTGCTGATCCATCTGTATAGGCATGTATCCATGATTGATCGGGATAGCTTTCTTGGATCATACTCAATGTAGCAGTTCGTTTTTGCAGATCATTATACTCACATCCACTTGTGAGACCACTGACTGTTGTATTAATTTGGAGGGCACTGCTGGCCTGCTCCCATGGTACAGGGTATAGGGTGGGCTTCAGTGGTGTTGTCTTCATGGATAGGTCTTCTTGATGCTGTCTTATAAGTCTTTTCCCCCGATGCACAAAGCTGCTACGCTTTAGACGTCCCAATGCCAGATCATCTAGTCTTGCCTTCATTGGGTGCATTGGCATACTGTTGTACTTTTCCATCTGGATCATGGTTTTTGTGTCTCTTCTATGGGACAATGTCTGTAATCCAGCAACCTTCTGCATCTCTGTTATTGGTGTAGTTTTCATGGCTCCTGTAATGAGCCTGAGAGCTTGATTTTGCACCTTGTCCAAAGACTGCAGATGTGAGTTAGCAGCTGATGACCATGCTGCTGAGCTAAACTCTAAGTGTGGTCTTATTACTCCATTATAAATCTTCTTTAGATTTCGTTCATTTGCTCCCCAGTTGGTACCTGCTAATTTTCTGAGTATGCCTAGTCGTCTTCGGGCCTTTCCTTCTGCATTTTCAATATGCTTATTCCATGTAAGCCTTTGGTCAAATGTCACCCCAAGATAGGTGGGGTAGCTTTCTTCCTTGATCACGGTTGTCCCTAGGTGTATGTTAGCTGATTTGTCCTTGGGGGCGAGGGAGAACAGTGTTGTGGAGGTTTTGTCTGTGTTTATTGTGATAAGCCATTTCTCTGCCCATGACACTAGCATGTCTGCTGCCCGCTGCATTCTATAATTTGCTGTGGTGACATTTTCATCAGCGCACCAGAGTACTAGGTCATCTGCATATAAGGCAGCTTTAACTCCTGCAGGGAGATCTTTCACCAGGTCATTGATGTAAACAAGGAAGAGTGTTGGGGAAATTACTCCTCCTTGAGGTACCCCCTGATGGAGCAACACTTTTCTGCTCTGCAGACCGTCAAGAGTGACTCTAGTTCTCCTGTTATGCAAGTATGACTGGATCCATTTCATCATGTTGCCTTGGATTCCACTTCTCCTAAGTTTTGCAATGAGGCCATCTTTCCACACCTTGTCAAAGGCCTGCTTGAAGTCGACCCAGATCGTTAGGACCTTTTTCTTCTCCTGGAAGGCATCTTCTATTGCTTGAGACAAGTAAGTAACTTGGTCTTCTATACTGTAGCATTCTCTAAATCCAGCTTGTTCCGGCACCAGGATCTGCTCAGACTCTAAATACCATTTCAATCTGTGGTTGACTATTCGCTCCATAGTCTTCCCAACACAGCTTGTGAGACTGATTGGCCGGTAACTTGCAGCCTCGGTCTTACATTTCCCTTTCTTTAGTATGGGTATTGTGATGGCTTCTCTCCATACTTGGGGTACCGTTCCTTTCAACCAGCTGTGGTTGAATATCTCAAGCAGTTTTGTCTTTGCTGCTGAGCTCAGATTTACTAGCATTTCGTTGCTGATTTTGTCTGGGCCGGGTGACTTTTGAAACTTAAGCTTGGAAATAGCCTTCTGTAGTTCTCCTAGTGTGATGGGTTCCCTCATTGGGGCAGGAGTATCTGTCTGTCCCATGGTTGCCAGTATTTCTTTTCTTATCTCTCTCTGATGGTCTATGTTAATGGGTAAGTTGCTTTCTGAACTGTATCTTCTAGCAAACAAGTCTGCAGCTTGTTTTCCTCTGAAAAGTTTGCCACCTTCATCCAATGTGATAGTCTGCCTTGGTGAGGAATGCTCTTCATTTAGAGACTTGACTAATCTCCAAAGTTTCCTGCCGTCTTTCTCAAGGTTCAGCGATGCCGTTTTAGTTCTCCAGCTTTTCCGCTTTTCTTCTAGCTTTGTTCTCTGAAACTCTGCTACAGCCTTTTTCCATTTGTTGTGAGTTTCAAGTGAAGGCTGAGACTCTGCGTCCTTTCTAGCCTTGTCCATAGCTTCCTGACGTTCTTGGAGTGTGCTGGACCAGTATGGTATGTAGTTACGCCGGCATCCTTTGGGAATGGTTTCTTTTGCAGCTTGTAGTATGCATCTGTTGAAGTCTTTTACCACTTCATTAATGTCTCTGTTCTGTACCTTGAGGGTAGACAGCAGCGTGTTCACCTGATGCCTGAATAAACCCCAGTTGGCTTTTTTGTAGTTCCATCTTGTAATGGCTGGGCCTGTACTGAGAGTTGCACTCTGGACAGTAAGAAAGATTGGGCGATGGTCGCTTCCCCCTAGTTGGTCTCCTACTTCTCTACTAATAGATCCAGCTATATCTGGTGTGGAGAAGGCAAGATCTGGTGTTGAGGTTGTGTGCCATCCTCTGGAGTAGAAGGTAGGAGTATCTGTGGCATTATTGACTAGGATTAGGGAGTGATCATCTTGCCAAGTTTCAACCTCTTCACCTCTGTGATCCAGATGGTTATAGCCCCAGCTCTGGGAGTGGCTATTAAAGTCTCCAACTGCTATAAAGTTGGTGGCTGGTACCTGTATAGAGCTGAGACTCAGGGGTTTGTTGTTCGGACAGTAATAGTTCAGGAGTTCTATTTCCATCTTGTCTACCTTTATCTGCAGCAGCTGATATTCTGCTCCATCCATGAAGGTTTTCCTTTCGTGTGCAGGAATGTTATTCCTTACAAGAGTAAGTACTCCTCCTTTTCGTCTATCTTGTCTGTCGGATCTGAAGCATTGATATCCCCTTATTTTAAAGGTTTGATCTGCTTTCAAGTGAGTCTCTTGGATACAGCAAACACTGACTTGCTTCTCATACAAGATGTTTTCCAGCTCTGTCTTTTTGCTGTATCCAGCCTGCTTGCTGTTCACTCCCTCTGCATTCCAGTGCATCATGACAAGTGGCACTCTGGGTTTCTCTTTTTCTGTTTTGTTTTGGTCAGTAGTTCTCCTCCGCCGTCTGTTGACTCCACAAGACGGTCTAGAGGGTCCTCCAGTAGCTGAGGGTGGGCTCTGTCGAGGCTCAGAGCCCGGCACTGCACCTGCCTGGTGGAGCTCCACAGGGCGAGCACCAGAACGAGATTTATTTGACGGTGTACTCTCCATAGAAAAAAAAAAGCGAGTTGCATGATACTGTGGTTTCCGGTGCGCCTTCTGGCCCAGTATCTACGACTTTAGCACCTGTTCAACGGGAGAGTGGGCTCATCCCTAATCTGTTTATGTTCCCAGTAGTAGACTATTCGCAAGCAGCCTGGGGGTGTCACTGCTCTGCGCGGACCTTGTTTACCGAGGCGGCGTCCGAGCTCGTATGGTGAAAATATGGTTGCGTTATCTTCAAAATAGCCCTGTCTTTCCCGTGGCTTTTCTGCCATCCTGCAACTTTGAGTTAGGGAGTTCTGAGCTCCAGTCTCTTTCCCAGGCATTTTATCCTGGCCTGGCACGCATACAGAGGACCCCACTTCTGGTTCTAAGTTAGCAGTTGGGGATAGGTGGGGTAGCACACTGTGCATTCCCCGTCATCCAGGGGGCTCTCCAACTATGCAGAGCTTGCACAATGCTGTGCTCTGGTTCGGGGCTCTCCCAAGGAATCCTCACGTCCTGCACAGAGCCACTTCCCGATACCCACCACCTGCCAACCCTCCATTGTAGTAATCTCCTGCATGCGGCCATCCAGTCAAGAGCCAGTAATAAGTCTGGTGCCCAAGTGATCCCCCCAAGCTCAGTGTGCAATGCTGGGTTCTCATCATGCTGCAACACAGGAGGGATTGTGATGCTCAGCCATCTCTCTCAATTCTGCACCGATAAGTGACATCGGGAACTTAACTTTGCCTCAGTACTGGGAGGCCCCGTTTCCGGGTACACCACACACAGCCAATTGAGGCAACGGTCGCCATGGGCGTGATAGACGACAAACAGTGAAGAATGAGGCAAGAAAGCATTTAACCCATGAAGTGGGGGTGGATTGGTGCAGACCAGAGCATGTACCACTCGCCGGTGGGTTCTGCATCTACACCTATAGGGTTCCACCCACTCCTCAGCCCATTTAGTCTGGCCCCTCACCCAGGACCTGTCCGGCTTGGGTGACCCTGCCAGGAGTAAAACTCCCGCCGGCATAGCTCCCGGGATCATTGAGGCGCTCAAGCTCTCCAACCACGGCAAGGTAGGCTTACATGTGGAGAGTGTGCAATACAAATGCGGTGGCAAGCTACGAAATAAGTAAAAGTATGAAGGTTCAAAATTCCACAAATTGTACCCATACCCCTACAAAATAATAATAAATATATTGTTGCACACGACCAATATATATTTGCAGATGGGTACGATGTACCTGCAGTTATAAATACACCTGATTAAAAAAAAACAAGCAGGTGAAAATACCGTATGACAAATCAGTTCCTAATAAGGGATCCTGTGAAACGAATCCTTGCTTGTCTATACCCAATCAATGTCACGATACAATGACACAAACTCAAGCTCAAAAAGTGGTAGCTTTTGACAAGGACATCCACATAATGGCTAAAAAATGATGTCCGTACACCTACTCTAATCACACTAATGCAATCGTGATTTTAGAAATACTTATTATGTAACAAAGGAAATAAAAAATCCATATACTATGAACAGTACATATAATGATGAGAAACGAACTCACTTGACAAACAAACACCTACAGTACGATAGGAAAGTGATGACAGATATATGAGAAAGAAACAAATAAGTATATGCAAACCGTACTGTTAACAAACGAGAACAAGGAGATTGTCAATATAGCTTACGTACAAGATAGCAAGAAGAAAGCAGGAGAATACGACTGCAAAACATGACGAAAGAGAATACTTGAAAAAATATGACACTATGCATACAAACAAGACAACCACCGCTAAGACACTGAAAATGAGCACGCTCAGTTATGCAGGACAGTCAATAGGGTCAATTCTCTGTGCCTGTACCCCACTGCCAAACTGACAGTGTTACTGCCTTAAGAAATCAGTTCAACAAAACCCCTTTCCCAAAAGAAAAAAAGAAAATGTTAAACACGCCACCAATTCCACCCTTAAACCAAGGTATTACAATAATAAGACAATAAAGACGGCACGAAAACCAATAGTGGACGGGGAAGCGACGAGGTCTGTAGCAAGGCAATATCAAAAGGCAGAAAGAAGCCGCACAAATAATTTAATTAAGTAAAACCAATCGAATTTCAAATGAAATTATCAGGGACAATGAAAAGAACAGATAATAAAATAGTCACAGAAAAGCATCATAGCAAATACCAGCATATGGAAAAACGAGCTAAACGAAAAAAAATTCAAATGGATGAGCAGAATAGACCAGTAATTAAAAACATGATGATAAGGGAAACACATAAAATAAAATGACGTCAAAAAAAAAATCAGAACGGCAAAAAGAAAAGAAAACAAGAAATATAACTAAATTTATGACTGTCTTTCTGTAGACTGAATCCATAAAGTCCCAATACCAGCTCCTCAATCGAATGATGATAATGAATCACGAGACAACAGCACGAATAGTACCGACAAATGTTAGTGTCATAATCAGTTACTCTTTGTGCACTCTGCACAGTTCGGTTGCGGCAAAATGTTATGAACAAATTCAAAGAAAAGATGTAAACTCGGCGTCAGTCATTCTCGTATCTGAAGCCGTGAAGCCACCAATGGATGTAGTAATAAGAAAATACATCAATGTTCAGTATCCTCCCATTCCGTTAAGCTTGCAAAATCCACAACAATGTAAATGGCCTTCTTATGTCTGTGTCCAAGAAAGGCTATACCAGCATAATAAATGATAACTGGTAAACTCCACATACGAATACTTTAATCACGTTACTAGGCTCCTCAGTTAAGGAATCAACGAATAAGACCATGGCATTCATTAGCCAATCTATATGTAGGTCTAACGTATGTAGACTATCAGAACACTGTCAGAGTCATCTTGCTGAATTTATTATACATAATTATATTCTTTCTTTCCACATCCTTTCAGCGCTGACATGTCCTTATGAATAATGATCAGACTAGGCTCTAACAATGAGACTACCATAGCTGACATACACAGATAAATCACTACTTCAAGTACATCAGCAGGAGCACTTTAGAAAACACAGCCTTCTCCCACGGAGACACAGTCCAAAGAGACCGCTAACTAGATCGTATGTTCGGTCGAAGCCCGCGAAGCTACGTCTGCCAAGAAACCTGCAGACAAATGTGCCGTACTTCCTGTGTTGTCGTAGAAACGAATATAAACACGGAAGTCAGCTCACACCAAGCTTGAGAACGACCGATAATGGTGTTATGAATTTAGTCATAACACGCCATTCACGTATATTTATCAGCACGACTACAATGTTCTGTCTCATCAAACGATAGATATCAGCATCAACATTCACGGATAATGCTACTCAGCAAATCACGTATAGTTCCTCATCACGAACAATTTCTCAGCACGACAACGATGGTCGGTAGCATTCACAAACGAGTAAAATTTTCATGCAGACAAAAAATCACTGCAGCAGAGTCGCGCAATAAGCATGCACAGGCAAGGCAACGTATTCACGGTAGAGGCGAGCTGAAAGATGTGTACTGGCAGGTACACACATGTACTATTGTCATAATTTGTAGTACCACAAATAACAATGTAGGCGACATCTTCGTGCTCTCAGCAGGTAAGCCACCAATGGACAACCGAGAACCAAACAATCAGCAGGCAACTGCAACGACCGAAAAATTAAAACATCTTCGTCTACGCCTGGATGGAACTAAAACATCATATTGTCCACCACAATTACGACAGACCCACAATTAGCTCTCTAAATCAATGACAATGGAACTAATCGAACAATAAGACGGCTTCGTCGTCGCCCCAGCCAGACAGGAAGTCCTTAAACCTTAGCTTCATAGTATTCAAACTGCACAATGAGTCAATCCACGAACTTGTAGCTTGTTTTCGCCGACACAACCCCATTGCAAAATGTCCTCATCAGATTAAACAATCGCACATATAATGTGATTCAACTCAATCGCCAACAAAAGCCTCGAGAACTGTAAACTTGCTATAAGAGAGACTGTCTAAGATCAATAAAACAAATATCCAGATACCACCAGGCACTAGCAACGTGGAACGATAAAATACACCTGTATAGAGGACCACAGCCCCCAAAATATGTCACAGTATAATAACTACACCTTCATGACATTATCCTCTGAGCTCGTATCAAACTGCGAGAGGTCACACAATCAACATACTTGTAAACGCCATTCACAAAGCGTACACGAAGACGTGCTGACAATCTCCCTTTTTAATAATAACTATGCCACACGTATGAATTCACCTACAACAGCAATAAATTGTCAGCAATAACAATATGGCTGGATCAACAAGTCCTGCTACCATTGGAATATAAACAACGCTGTACAAAAACCAGCAACTATAAAGAGAGCACGGTGAAAATGCAAATTAATATTAGACAAACATAAAGGTATGTTTTCAGGCACTCGTAAGAAATAAAGAAGTAGAACACTTAGACAACAGAAAAACAACAGACGTGAGTGGCTTACCCAGGGTTCGAACCCCGTACCTTCCGTACGACAACACCGCCTAGCTATACAAGCGAATCACACTAACCTCACGGCCAGCTAGGCATCCCCAAAAAAGGATGCTTTACTGACAGGTCATCAGTGCGAAACACAAGATAACACCGGAAGTTTACAATGGGCACCTCAGCCTATTAATGACGCAATCACTTCTGTTGTTCCTCTATTCTGCAGTATGTGTCAGTCCAAACAAGACAAAGACCTTGATACTGTGTCCAGTAAATGATAGAAGACTTAAGGACAGTAGTACAGAACAGAGGGTAGGTTTCTGGTATTGTATAAACATTAACTCTTAGTATACGAGCTGCCTTTCATGACTACCATTACAGATTTTGCAATAAATAATTTATTTATAAAGATAACATAAGTGTTATATATCAAAATGTGAAGAAATGAAACCCCTATATCATGCACGTAACTAAATTGTTCAGTGGTTTTAAACATGCATTAAGCTATAAATTTTCGCTATTGACGGGGATCGATCATCGGCCTCTCTAGAAGGCCGCTCGTATACTAGGATTAATAACACATAAGGAAGGGAAACCCGAGGCCTGTAAACAGTAAATTAATATTAGACAAACATAAAGGTATGTTTTCAGGCACTCGTAAGAAATAAAGAAGTAGAACCCTTAGACAACAGAAAAACAACAGACGTGAGTGGCTTACCCAGGGTTCGAACCCCGTACGACAACACCGCCTAGCTATACAAGCGAATCACACTAACCTCACGGCCAGCTAGGCCTCCCCAAAAAAGGATGCTTTACTGACAGGTCATCAGTGCGTGCACTGATGACCTGTCAGTAAAGCATCCTTTTTTGGGAATGCCTAGCTGGCCGTGAGGTTAGTGTGATTCGCTTGTATAGCTAGGCGGTGTTGTCGTACGGAAGGTACGGGGTTCGAACCCTGGGTAAGCCACTCACGTCTGTTGTTTTTCTGTTGTCTAAGTGTTCTACTTCTTTATTTCTTACGAGTGCCTGAAAACATACCTTTATGTTTGTCTAATATTAATTTACTGTTTACAGCCCTCGGGTTTCCCTTCCTTATGTGTTATTAATGTTTATACAATACCAGAAACCTACCCTCTGTTCTGTACTACTGTCCTTAAGTCTTCTATCATTTACTGGACACAGTATCAAGGTCTTTGTCTTGTTTGGACTGACACATACTGCAGAATAGAGGAACAACAGAAGTGATTGCGTCATTAATAAACTTCCGGTGTTATCTTGTGTTTCGCACTGATGACCTGTCAGTAAAGCATCCTTTTTTGGGGATGCCTAGCTGGCCGTGAGGTTAGTGTGATTCGCTTGTATAGCTAGGCGGTGTTGTCGTACGGGGTTCTAACCCTGGGTAAGCCACTCACGTCTGTTGTTTTTCTGTTGTCTAAGGGTTCTACTTCTTTATTTCTTACGAGTGCCTGAAAACATACCTTTATGTTTGTCTAATATTAATTTACTGTTTACATGCCTCGGGTTTCCCTTCCTTATGTGTTATTAACGGTGAAAATGCAATACGGCTTCTAAAGCTGGCCAACTGACATCTTTCTCTGTCAGGCTTCCTGTCCACTCCTCCTCATTGCACCCTTTTGCACCATTTTCTTTTAAAGCTCATGTGCGCACCAAAAGATATGTTTATTCCATCAAAGCCTATGTGCGTAACAAAAGATATTATGTGACAATAGGCTTTTCCAGAGGTATGATATATATATATATATATATATATATATATATATATATATATATATATATATATATATATATATATATATATATATATATATATAATTCAAATCCCTGACTGAGACCCAGTGTGGCGTAGCGTAGGAAGGAAAAGAACTTATAGTAGTTAGAAATAATAGATATAAATAAAGTGAAGCTTTTCCTGGATCACCTCGAGGAAGATTTGGTTCAAGACGTCCTGCTGGGGTCCTCCACCGGCTGAAGGGAGACAAAGAGTGTAAATTCTCCTAACTAGACAAGGTCTGGAAAAGTTTGTAAGGAGATATTTGGTCTCTCGCTACCGTAGTCCCCTTATCAGTTATCTATTGTTATTTTCCTTAATTATTACTGGGATTATATGTTATATTTTACGAGGCCCCCCTCCCTTATAAAGGAAGATAATAATAATAATAATAATAGTCCCTTCAGTCATAACTGACTATGGGAATGCGCCCCTGAGGTGACAGCCCTCAGCTGCTTATTTTCCTTTTGACGTTTTCTCCCCTCCTCTGCTTGTTGTGTGAGCCTCTTCGTTCAATCTGAGGTGGCGCCGTAAATAGCATCGCCACTTAGTGCGATCGGCAGCTTTATCCTCCCATGTTGCTGGATCCATGTCCAGTGCCCTCATATCTCTCTTGCACACATCTTTGAACCTCAGCTGTGGTCGCCCAACTGTTCTCTTGCCATCTGCTAATTGTCCGTAGAAGATATCTTTTGGGATGCGACCATCTTCCATGCGGCGAACATGGCCAAGCCAGCGAAGTCTGCGCTGTCTAAGTAGTGTATACATACTTTGAAGGACAGCACGTGACAACACCTCGACATTTTTTACTTTATCTTTCCACGAAATGCCGAGGATGCGGCGTAGACACCGTAAATGGAAGGTATTGAGCCTTCTTTCTTGCTTAGCATAGGTCGTCCATGTCTCGCTGCCATATAGGAGTGTGCTGGTGACGCAGGCATTATATACCGCAGCTTTGGTCTTCGTTGTGAGTTTAGAGTTTCCCCAAACACGCGATGTGAGGCGGGCAAAGGTAGCTGCAGCTTAGCCAATGCGGCTGTCGATTTCTGTATCCAGTGAGAGTTTGTCATTGATGGTAGACCCTAGGTATGTGAAGTGGTGCACCACTGCCAATTCATAGTTATCGATAGTGATAACTGGTGCAGCACCCGCATCCTGACTCAGCACATTCGTTTTTTTAGACTTATTGTGAGACCAAAGTCCTTGCATGCTTTAGTGAAGCGATTCATCAAGTTCTGAAGCTCCTGTTGGCTTTGAGTGACGACTGCAGCATCATCGGCGAACGACAAGTCTCTTATAGTGACCCTTCTTATTTTTGTTTTTGCCTTCAGCCTTGAAAGATTAAATAGACGGCCACCTGACCTAGTGTGAAGGCATATTCCTTCAGTTGCATCTCTGAATGCATGTTTAAAGAGTAAGGCAAAGAAGATCCCGAAGAGGGTCGGAGCCAGAACACAGCCTTGTTTAACGCCACTTCGTATATCAAAGGGCTGTGACGTGCTTCCAGCATATTGGACTGTTCCCTTCAGTCGTCATGGAATGACTTTATCATTTCCAGCATTTTAGAAGGGCAGCCTATTTTCAGGAGGATTTTGAAGAGTCCATCCCTACTAACCAGGTCAAATGCTTTTGTGAGGTCTATAAAGGCGATATATAAAGGCGTTTTCTGCTCTCTTGATTTTTCCTGAAGCTGGCGGACAGAGAAAATCATGTCTGTTGTTGATCTACCAGCTCGGAATCCACACTGTGACTCTGGATATATGCGCTCAGCTAACTTGTGTAGTCGCATTAAGACGACTTTGGCAAAAACCTTACCAACAATACTAAGAAGAGAGATGCCTCTGTAGTTATTGCAATCACTTCTGTCTCCTTTATTTTTGTACAGTGTTACAATCTTGGCATCTCGCATGTCTTGAGGAATAGTTGTCTCTTCCCAGCATTGGCACAGCATCCTATGCAGGGGATGTAATAGCGTGCTCTTACAGCATTTGATTAAATCAGGAGGAATCCCATCACTGCCTGGTGCTTTGGCAGAGGCGAAGCTGTCAATGGCCTTGCTGAGTTCCTCTAATGTTGGTTCGGCATTTAGCTCCTCCTTAGTTGGCAGACATTTGACAGCATCAAGGGCTGCAGGCGTAACGGTATTTTCTCTAGCATAAAGCTCAGAGTAGTGCTCGACCCACTTCTCCATCTGCTTACCCTTATCGGTTAGCTTCTCTCCGCTGATGGTTTTTAGCGGTGCCGTCTTACTTTTTTTGGGGGCCAAATGCTTTCTTTATACCGTCATACATTTATTTAATGTTGCCTGTTTGCGCTGCGATCTGGATGCTCTCGCTGAGCTGGAGTTAATAGTCATTTGCACAGCGTCGAGCAGTTTGTTGAACTTTGCTTCTCGTAGTTTTCAGGATCTGTAGGGTTCTAGCACTCGGTGAACGTTTGTATTCATTCATAGCACTGCGCTTAGCTTCAATGACAGGTGCCGTCACATCTGATGAAGCATCAAACCAGTCATTTGACTTTGCCGTTTTCTTACCAAAGGTGGCAAGTGCAGTACTTTGAATGGTGTTCCGTAGATGCTCCCAGTTCTCTGTAATATTATCACCATGCTGAGGGCTCCTGAGAACTTTCTTGAAGGTCGCAGTAAATTGAGCGATCATGACAGGGTCTGACATCTTGCTGGTATCAATGCGTGGTTTCCCTTCATGTCTGACACGATAGAGTTTTCTTGGTTGTGCTCTGATTTTGCAGCAAACCAAAGAGTGATCTGTATCACAGTCTGCACTATGGTTCGAGCGCGTGGAGAGCACAGACCTGAGAAGTGGCTTTCTGACGAGAATCAGGTCCAGTTGGTGCCAGTGCTTGGATCGTGGGTGTCTCCATGACACCTTATACTGGGATTTTGTCTGAAAGTAGGTGTTGGTCACGCAGAGGTCATGGTTGTCGTGTGGTGAGTACTGGGGCAACTACAACAGTAGTTTTTGCCAGGAATAGTCTATGAGATATTAGATATAAGGTCTCTAGAAATTGGCTCGTTAGGAAAGAATAAAGACCTATTCGAGATAGGGACAAGAAGACAGGAATGCGAATGCTTTCCACTAGACAGTGTTTTCTAATTAATTATGGAAAGAGTTCTGTTTCCCCACGACCTTAGCTTCTGCCCTTAGATCCCGTAAAGAAAAAGCCCCCAACCTCATCTGAGTAGAGAAAGGTTCCTATAGGTGAATATGTAACACCGACAGCACGAGTGATACATTAACAAACTAAATAATGATCAAAGGATCGTTGGGTTTATTAATGAAATATCCACACACATATAGGGTTAGTACTGGTTAGAACGTGATGATGGTGAAAGACGATTCACACAAAACACACAGATGAGATAATACAATTGTAGTTAATTAAGTAATAGTTAATTAAGAATGAACTGGTGTAAAGTGAAATGATGATGATGTGATATGATACGTGTTACCAAAATGGTGAGTACTCTACACAGTCCATGTGTCTCTAAATGCTTCGCCCTGATATGACGATTCACGTGTAGGCATACAATGTCCCAAATTGTTATACGTTATGTCGAGTGGGGTATCTCTAAGTCGAGGACGTTCTGATGAATACTGTTGTCGTACGGAGAACGCTGACGAGATATCTAGGTATATTCCTTCACTGTTTGAGTATATCTCTGTAGTGTGGATCAACAGTTAATAGTTGTCATATGAACAAAAGGTCTGTTGTCTAGTCTCCCGAGGGTACTGGTCAGACTGGATATCTTCACGAAATGTTAGTGATATGTAGACTCATAATCTGGCGTATGTAGTCGTGATTCATATACTTTCGAGTCTGCTTCATAAAATGCGCTTAAGAGTGTTGCACGTGGTATAAATATGCGATTCCTCTTTTGAGCTCTTTTGCTTGACTTCAGATAATAATGATCTTTCGAGTGATGTGAATTTATGATGACTCTGTATT
Source organism: Oreohelix idahoensis (assembly GCA_024509875.1). NCBI lineage: Eukaryota > Metazoa > Mollusca > Gastropoda > Stylommatophora > Oreohelicidae > Oreohelix > Oreohelix idahoensis. Next base: position 70,443 of record JAMPIV010017780.1, on the reverse strand, counting down.
GAACTTGTGATAACGATGTATTGAACTTGTGATAACTCTGTATTGAACTTGTGATAACTCTGTATTGAACTTGTGAGCAAGCAGTATATGGTGACGAAAAATGCTGCGTCCACCTTCTGACTTGTGGGTGAGACAATATTCCTTTTTAATTGAGGAATGAAAGATGTCCTATGGCGAATTCTGCTAGCCAAATGTCCGTTTTTGATAACTTATTTCTGGTTAGACGTCAGACACGTTGCGTGTAGACTCAGACTTCTGATGAACTTCTTTTCCCTTCGCAAAATCCTTTAAGAACACAATTAATCACAGAACTGAATTATCATCCACTCTGAATAAACACGTGTATTAGGCTATGCGTTTTTGGGTTTAATCTCTTCCTCACAAGGTAAAAAACTGGACTCCTTCCTAGAACAAGCTACGCCGTAGATTATATTTCTGCCCGTCCAATATGGGTTTCTGGATCCGACATCTAGCTCCGCCCATGGCCCCTCTGGTCACTCATTCACAGGATCGCTCTTGCCTGGCCAAGGTGGGCGTCCAATGTGGTAAATCAACGCTTGTCTGAACCGCGGCCGACCCAAGATAACACCATTACAGCATGAGACGTTTTCCCCTGGCCAATCTGGGCGTCCAATGTGGTGTCACAGAAATTACAGCATGCCCAGATGTGTTTTTACCAGATTTATCGCGATGCAATGTGGGCTTCAAACGATAATGTCAGGCATGTGGACTCAATCAAAGGACTTTATTTCCCCCGATGAAAGAAAAAATGTGGTTCTCTAGATACCGGTCGCGAGTAATCACAACGATGAAATAGCAAATGTGGGTCGCAAATATGGAATGAAAGAGCAAATGTCGGAGAAAATACAATACGAAAGATGTAGGAAAAGATAGAGCAATAAGGCCTTTGCGCTCGTTTATCACAATAGCCCCTCCTCAAGTGTGATGTCAGTCGTACTCAGGAGAGCTTAGCCTTCTTGCTCGGGATTCCTTAATCCTTTTACTCATCTTCGTTTTTCTCTCCGGTTTCCACCCTTTCCTCTACTTGTCTGTGCTCTCCGTCCTGCCTCATAGGATGACGGCTTAAAAAATCCGCTCCTACGTTATGTTTTCCTTGGATATAGTCCACTTGGAACGTGTAAGGTTGTAGAACAAGCGACCACCTCATCAGTCTAGCATTCACATTCTTTGAATTGGCGAGGAAGGTCAGAGGTTGATGATCACTCTGGATTGTAAATTTCCTTCCGTACAGGTATGCTTGAAATTTTTGTATTCCCCAGACGAGGGACAAACATTCCTTTTCGATTGTGGAATAGTTTTGTTCTGCTCGGTTTAACTTCCGACTCGCATATGCGACCGGAAATAGATTTGGTGGGCTTATGTCATCTGGCTGTAGTAATGTAGCCCCGATTCCAATGTTACTGGCTTCTGTGCGCAAGATGAATTTTCTTGTTAAATCCGGAAGCCGTAAAATAGGTTTTGTGGTGAGTTTCTCTTTTAAGAGTGCATATGCATGTTCACATTCTGCTGACCATGTCACTTTATCTGGGTTTCCTTTCTTGGTTAGCGATGTAAGCGGCGCACAGAGGCTATTAAAATCCTTTATATATCTCTGGTAGAATCCACAGAGGGATACAAATGACCGGACATCCCTTTTTGTGGACGGTTTCGGTGCATTTCTCAGCTTCTCAACGTTTTGAGTCTCGGGGAACATGGTCCCATGGGATATAGTATGTCCTAGGAACTCTAGCTGTTCACACCCAATTTGACATTTGGTTGGGCGGGCGGTTAATCCCGCTTCTCTGAGTCTGTTAAACAGCAAGGATAGCGCTGATATATGTTCTTCAAACGATTCAGTAGTTACTAGGATATCATCCATAAAATTGCTGATGGCGGGATGATTCAAAGGATCCAATAACTTTCGCATCATCCTTGTGAAGACACTAGGAGCATTGTTCAGTCCAAATGGCATCACATTAAACTCGAAGTGTCCATCTGGAGTACTGAAGGCTAACAGGTTCCTCACCTCAGCTTTTACCGGTATTTGATAGTACCCTTTACTGAGGTCGATCTTTGAAAAATAGCGAGCCCTGCTCAGCTTAGTAAATAGCTGGTTCTGGTCCGGTAACGGTTCTGGCTGGAACTGTGTTAACGCATTCAGCTGTCGGTAGTCGATGCACAGGCGGTGTTCTCCACTGGGTTTGCGTAACAGCACCACTCCCGCACTGTAAGGGGACTCCGACTTCGAAATTATGCCTTCCTTAAGTAAGTAATCAATTTCTTGCTTTAATGCCGTCGCCTTGGCATACGGAATCGGATAGGTTCTCATTCGGACGGGCGTAGGATCCGTGACTTCCATGTCAAACTCCATCAGGTTTGTCCGGCCCGGTTTGTCTGTCAGAGAGTCGGCGTGGTTTTCCATCAATCTCCTTACTTTTTCTTGCTGGGCTTCCGTTAAGGTGGAGCTTATTTTCACATCTAAATGTGATTCCTCCTGTATCACCGGGTACTCTACGGATGATAATGGCTCTTCTTCCATTTGCATAGCAATGGCCATAGTCATGAGGTGCGCTGGTTCGGCAGGGGCTCGCTCGTAAAACTTCTTAAGCAGATTTAAGTGATAAATTTTCTGCTTTCCGTTCACGGCGATTTTATAGTTGGTGCGAGAAATCTTTTCCACCACTTTGTAGGGTCCCCTCCAGCAAATCTGCAATTTATTACTGCTACTTGGCAGAAGAAGTAGCACCTTCTCTCCTACTGCTAGTTCTCGGTCCTTCGCATTGCGATTGTAATATTTGGCATGTTTCCGCCTAGCCTCCCGTACTTTCGCTGTGGCTAATTCCCAGCCAGTCTTCAGGCGTTGTTTCAAGTCTGTGACGTACTGGAAGGCTGATGTGACAGTGTCGTCTGCCTTGGCATCTGTCCATGTTCTTAGTAATGCTTCTAATGGACCTTTAATAGGTCTTCCGAAGAGTAATGTGGCCGGAGGAACTCCAGTTGACGCATGCGGTACTTCCCTATAAGCAAATAATGCGGCAGGAAGATACTGATCCCAAGTTTCTGGCTTCTCCTGTGCCAACTTCCGAAGAATAGAGGTGAGCGTCCCGTTAAACCGCTCTACTTGCCCGTTACTTTGGGGGTGATAGGGCGAAGTATGGATATGCCTAGTCTTGAATATTCTAAGCACCTCCTCTGTCAACTTGCCTCTAAATTGTGACCCGTTGTCTGTGAGAATTTCATGCGGGAAGCCCAATCTAGTAAAGATATTCAGTAAAGCGTCAGCTACATGCACTGAGTCGCATGCTGGCATGGCTATGGCTTCGCCCCACATGGAACAGGTGTCCACTAAGGTAAGGATATGGGAGTTCCTCTTCTTAGTTCTCAGCAGAGGTCCAATTATATCCACGGCCACTCTTTCAAATGGGGTGCCCAAGATTGGCATCTCCCCAAGGGTCGCGGGTGCCGTCCAGTGTTTTGGTGCAACTTTCTGGCACTGAGGACAAGACTTGACGAAACGTTCAATGTCGCCGGTGATCCCTGGCCAATAATAGTGGCAGGCGATCCTTTGAGTCGTGGCGCTCATTCCCATGTGTCCACTAAATGGGATAGAGTGGCCCATCTCAAGCACCTGGTTCCTATAGGTTGCAGGAACTACTAATTGGTTGTGTTCCTGTCCTTCATTTCCAGCTCGGCGATACATCAATCCATTTTTCATAAAGAAGTCTCCCTTGGTAGGTGGGTTGTGTGTCCTAGGTAATTTTTTAAAACAGGGCGCCAGTGAGGAATCTTCCATTTGGGCCCTCTTCAATTCCTCGGGGAGGATATTGGTAGGAGGTTCCTGCTCTGCGTCTTTTTTTGACTGTCCTCTAGTCTGTACGGCCGCCATGACTAGTGGTTGAGTAGGTTCTCCAAGGAACACATATCTACATCCCAAGATTAAAGAGTAGATTGGTTCTTCCATGATAGCTGCACGAATCTCTCCTGTCACATAACGAGATTCCACTCTGATAAGTGCAATTGGCAGTGTCATGGGTGCAACATCCTTCGTCGGACCTTGGATGTCGACACTCTCTTCTGTTATCTGGTCAGGGGTGACAAGAGATGCCCTGACCACCGCATCGAAAGCAAGTCCTGTGTCATAAAGGCACTCCACAGATTGTCCGTTTACGAGGACTGATTCGATGACAGGAGGATGAGAAACGTTTCCGGTCCTCTGCTCCTTCCGGGGTGACGATTTTGTCTGCAGACAGGCAGCATGTTGGGGAGGAGGTCTGCGCTTGCACTCATTAGTGTTGTGATTGTTCAAGCGACAGTACTTGCACCATTTATCTCCCTGTCTCTGGTGTGGCGCAGCATTTTTCTTGTTTTGCTCTTTGTAGTTATCTTGTTTTGCGTGCTGTTTATGCGAGATGTGTGGTCCTTTGCTTTGTTGGTCTGGTTGGGAGCGAGCAGGTTGCTTTGGCGCCTGATCCGAAAACTTCTTTCTGGCTCCTTGAGACTCCATGAGAGCATTTTGGAATCGCTCTGCCAGTGTAAGAATATTTTCTAACCGGTCAGCGCCGTTTTCAGTGAGAAATCTACGCATTTCCACCGACATAGACTCTTTTAGTTGCTCTATCACAATCAGCTCTTTCAACCCGTCATAGTTCTCGGTAAAGTTTCCCAGTGTACACCACTTCACTAAGTAGTCTTCAATACGGGCTGCGAACTGTGAGAAAGTCTCTCCGGCCTCCTTCCTAGAACCTCGAAATTTTTTCCGGTAAGCCTCTGAATGAAGCTCGTACCTCACCAAGAGAGCTTTTTTCAATGCCTGATAGTCATCTTGCTCTCCGGCCGGAAGTTTATTAAAAACTTCGTAGGCGGCTCCTCTTAGGCCCTGGGAAAGTTTCAAGTTCCACTTCCGTTCTTCAAGTCCAAACCCTGTTGCAAAGCGTTCGAAGCGGTCTAAAAAGGCGTCCATGGTATCGTTCCTTTCTGAAAAAGGTTCCAGCGGAAAGTTCATGGCATTGGGTGGTGCAGGTTGCGAAGTAGGCACACCATCTGAGCGGGGTGAGTACCCTCCATCAAAGTTGGAAGCCGCTGCACTTTTTGCCAGCTCTATCTGATTGGTCTGTCCCTGGATTTCCAGTTGCTTCATGTTAAGTGCATGCTCTGCTGCTTCTTTCCGCTCCGCTGCTTCTGCTGCGGCTTTCCGCTCCGCTGCTTCTGCTGCTTCTTTCCGCTCCGCTGCTTCTGCTGCGGCTTTCTCCTTCCGCTCCGCTGATTCTGCTGCGGCTTTCCCCTTCTCCATTGCAAGTTTCTGCACTTCCATCTCTCTTGCATGGAGTTTATCAGTCTCCTCACTCACAAATTTCATCAGATCTTTTCCACTTAACCCGTATTCACGCCCTGCCTCCATTAAACTAGTTCTAATTTTTGCGGCATCTGCCATGATATGCAGTATGGGTTCACGAAGGGAAAAATTGGCAGTGACCTCCAAGCAAATTGTTTGACTCGCACAAGTAATTATCTCTTAAAACCTTCTAGGTTTAAATTAGTAATCAAGTTCAAATAGTTCTTTTAAAAAAATCACTCACTCAGCATATTCTGAAAATTATATAACAGATTATCTCGAAGTTTTCTATGAAAAATTTGCTAAATATTTATGATAAAAATTTCTCCAGCAGTTACTGAAAAAAAATTTTCAGTTCCCTACAGTATCCTCTGTTCTCAAAAGGTGCTTACTCTGTCCGTTTGATACTCAATTTAAAAAGTATCACTCGTGCTTTAGAGATATAAATTATCCCCCCTATGAAATAGACAAATTATAGTAAGAGTCAGTCTAGAAGGTAATCCCTCAAAATGCCAACAAATTTTGCAATTATCGCAACTGTATAGCAGAGATCAAAATGTGATTTATCACACTTCTAAGTCCGGGTTCACTAATCCCAAGACGAGCCCCCAATTGTCGTGTGGTGAGTACTGGGGCAACTACAACAGTAGTTTTTGCCAGGAATAGTCTATGAGATATTAGATATAAGGTCTCTAGAAATTGGCTCGTTAAGAAAGAATAAAGACCTATTCGAGATAGGGACAAGAAGACAGGAATGCGAATGCTTTCCACTAGACAGTGTTTTCTAATTAATTATGGAAAGAGTTCTGTTTCCCCACGACCTTAGCTTCTGCCCTTAGATCCCGTAAAGAAAAAGCCCCCAACCTCATCTGAGTAGAGAAAGGTTCCTATAGGTGAATATGTAACACCGACAGCACGAGTGATACATTAACAAACTAGATAATGATCAAACGATCGTTGGGTTTATTAATGAAATATCCACACATATAGGGTTAGTAATGGTTAGAACGTGATGATGGTGAAAGACGATTCACACAAAACACACAGATGAGATAATACAATTGTAGTTAATTAAGTAATAGTTAATTAAGAATGAACTGGTGTAAAGTGAAATGATGATGATGTGATATGATACGTGTTACCAAAATGGTGAGTACTCTACACAGTCCATGTGTCTCTAAATGCTTCTCCTAGATATGAGGATTCACATGTAGGCATAAAATGTCCCAAGTTGTTATACGTTATGTCGAGTGGGGTATCTCTAAGTCGAGGACGTTCTGATGAATACTGTTGTCGTACGGAGAACGCTGACGAGATATCTATGTATATTCCTTCACTGTTTGAGTATATCTCTGTAGTGTGGATCAACAGTTAATAGTTGTCATATGAACAAAAGGTCTGTTGTCTAGTCTCCCGAGGGTACTGGTCAGACTGGATATCTTCACGAAATGTTAGTGATATGTAGACTCATAATCTGGCGTATGTAGTCGTGATTCATATACTTTCGAGTCTGCTTCATAAAATGCGCTTAAGAGTGTTGCACGTGGTATAAATATGCGATTCCTCTTTTGAGCTCTTTTGCTTGACTTCAGATAATAATGATCTTTCGAGTGATGTGAATTTATGATGACTCTGTATTGAACTTGTGATAACGATGTATTGAACTTGTGATAACTCTGTATTGAACTTGTGATAACTCTGTATTGAACTTGTGAGCAAGCAGTATATGGTGACGAAAAATGCTGCGTCCACCTTCTGACTTGTGGGTGAGACAATATTCCTTTTTAATTGAGGAATGAAAGATGTCCTATGGCGAATTCTGCTAGCCAAATGTCCGTTTTTGATAACTTATTTCTGGTTAGACGTCAGACACGTTGCGTGTAGACTCAGACTTTTGATGAACTTCTTTTCCCTTCGCAAAATCCTTTAAGAACACAATTAATCACAGAACTGAATTATCATCCACTCTGAATAAACACGTGTATTAGGCTATGCGTTTTTGGGTTTAATCTCTTCCTCACAAGGTAAAAAACTGGACTCCTTCCTAGAACAAGCTACGCCGTAGATTATATTTCTGCCCGTCCAATATGGGTTTCTGGATCCGACATCTAGCTCCGCCCATGGCCCCTCTGGTCACTCATTCACAGGATCGCTCTTGCCTGGCCAAGGTGGGCGTCCAATGTGGTAAATCAACGCTTGTCTGAACCGCGGCCGACCCAAGATAACACCATTACAGCATGAGACGTTTTCCCCTGGCCAATCTGGGCGTCCAATGTGGTGTCACAGAAATTACAGCATGCCCAGATGTGTTTTTACCAGATTCATCGCGATGCAATGTGGGCTTCAAACGATAATGTCAGGCATGTGGACTCAATCAAAGGACTTTATTTCCCCCGATGAAAGAACAAATGTGATTCTCTAGATACCGGTCGCGAGTAATCACAACGATGAAATAGCAAATGTGGGTCGCAAATATGGAATGAAAGTGCAAATGTCGGAGAAAATACAATACGAAAGATGTAGGAAAAGATAGAGCAATAAGGCCTTTGCGCTCGTTTATCACAATGGTGGACACACAGCTCTAAGAGCCTTGTCCATTTTCATTCATCTTGTCAATACCAAACCTGCCCAGACATGAAGGCCATGAAACATTATCGGCACGCACTCTAGCGTTAAAGTCACCAAGGAGAACAAGCTGTTCTTGCCTAGGTATGCTTTTGATGACTGCTGCTAGATTCTCGTAGAACTCATCTTTAGCTTCTGAGGCAGAGTACAGAGTAGGAGCAAACACACTGACAAGGGTGATGGGACCTGTGCTAGTTTGCAGGCGGAGCTTTAACAGGCGTTCTGATCCATTCTCGCCTGGTTCAACCATTTTAGTTAGCGATTTATTGACCGCAAAACCTACTCCGTGTTCTCTAGTTTTATTAAGATTTGGCTTAATTTTAATTCAGTGTATATTATAGTGTAATTTTATGTCGTTTTATTTTGGTTCATGGTATTTCAATTAATTTCTTCTTTTTTAAACGTACATTTACATTTGAATTTTTTGTAATTTAAGGAGAACTATAACGTCATGTACCTTGAGCTGATGACATGTGGCATGAAGACATGGCATATGTTTGGTGGGAGCCTGTGCTCCGTGTGAGCTGAAAAGGGATGAATTACGCCTTCCAATAAATGTGCCCCACATAACAACCACCACGGCAGCACAGCCTCGCCAATCAACAAAACAAAAAGTGAATTAGTCATGTGCTCCTCATATCTCTTTCAAAGGTACTTATTCCCTATAAAATATTAAAATTGGGCCGGTAAAGGTATTAATCTTCCATTTTGCTTCCCCCCCCCCCTTTTTTTTTCTTCAACATATATACATTACTCTTGACCTATACCGGCAGTTGCCAGGTGTAAATTTCCTTCTAACCTTATACTGGTATATATGATTATCTGAGAGGAAAGAAGAATGGATCATTTAGAAATGCATCTGAGAAAAAAAAAGAAAGAAAAAGACGTAAACAAGAATATGAGAACTGGGCACGTTGTACAAAATATGAGAAGTAGGTACGTAGTCGTCAACAGAAAAACCGGGTATGTAGTCAAGAATAGGAGGAATGGGTACGTAGCTATGCATAGAAGAACCGGGTACGTAGTCAAGAGTAAAACTCGGGCGTGATCAAGAATAGAAGAACTGATAACGTAGTCAAGAGTTCTGTCATGTGCAGCACCCTAGTTCTTAGAGCGTTCCCGAAGTCTTTGCGTCAACTCCTTTTCTGTGCTTTTTCTTTTTCCTTTTCGTCCTCGAAATGTGCTAGGGCCAACGATTCTCTAATCATGGGTGGTGACATTTTGTACTGGGAACTATGACTTATCCTTCATCTTCTCAGAAGGGACTTCTGCGTTCACCCTCAAACGTCAACTTGAATATGTTCAAAGAAAGCAGCAGTCAGCCTCAGGCTGTTGATATCTCAGAAGAGTTTTTCTAGGAACGGTACTGATGATGGCCATATGCGCTTTCTCTGTTCAGAAGGAATTGTTTATGGTTATAAAAACATGTAGCGAAACACGACTACAGTGATCTTTCAATTGTAATGAATTTTCCTGTAATAAATACTCTTTTAAAAAACATTATATGCAAAAGGGTTACCGTTGTGGTAAGGGAAATAAATGGATTGTTGACAAAAGTAGGCTATTTGAACGGAATATCTTAGCTGGTCTATTATAACTTCTTGAATGATGACTATTTATGCAATTAAAATACAAATTGCAGAATTGGTGTTATTTACAGACACGAACAGACAGAAGACGTTCCACATAACTCATTGGTTAGTAACCGATAAACTGTACAAAAAAAGACAAATCTTAGTGTGAAACTTTAAAACTTTAAATAATAATATAACCTGAAACTATACACTCGAATTTAAGGTCACCGAGACTCGGTTTGAATGCTCTGTTTTGTTATATTCAAGCTAGGAAAAATTGAAAGCTTTGGATTTCAAAACAATAGAAACATAATATAAGTTAAAACAAACAACAATACAAAAAGCAACAATAAATCTGTAATTAAGAGTTATGGACAATTATTATATTGTACAATAAAACCTATACAACTGTAATGGCTTTTTTTTATTATTTTACTTTCTGATGACGTTCTGAATACACATGCTGATGTATGTAAGTTAATTACAGGTATATGGAAATTAAATGTAAGAGAATTAAAACTGTTTTTTGTGGTTTTATTTTGTGTTCATGTGTGTTTCTAGGAACGGTGAATAAAGGAGGGAGGGAAAGGGGAGATAGAGGAAAGAAGGCAGAGAATAATGAAATGATGTGAATATTAGTAAATAAATGTACGGGAGAAAATGGACAAATTATGCTGCTGAGGTTTATGATTGTGATTGTAATGATGTGATTGCGGGAAACAGTTGACAAAAAACACACATCAAAGTAGTAACAACAAGTACTGATTGATTTTGATTATCATCTAAAAGTAAAAACTTAAAGAGAAAGATACTATTGATGTTTTGTGTTACATAAAAGGCACAAAGTGATCGTGGCTTGCAAATGACAGCTTACTCAATAACAGGATCTGTGTATAATGGGAACAGATAAATGTTCATCTGGTAAGTATGTTATATCTATTGTGTGACTGGAATCACCATTTGGCTACTGTTAAGAGCCTTTTTGCGCACCACGTAGGTCGCTATATTTGAAGACTATGTGATGCACAAAAAGGTATAGATGAGATTGGGTTTATGCGTGGTTGTGAGGATGACGTATGATTGTTTGGGGTAGCAACGAGGAATTATTAGATTGTGTTCCGATGGACCAGCCAGTGTCAAATAATTGGAAAGGTATCCTGAAGGACTTATAGTGTATGTATGACATGTGTCGGGAGCATGGTCAACTGGACCATACGTGTTTGAGAATGAAGTGAAATATATCCATAAGGATTATCCAATACCATAAATCCCGCCGTAAGGTACTTCGGTCAGTCACATTTTGCACACCGTCATTTGCGTACTATTTCTATTTTCGAGAGAGTAAATTAACTTTCAACCACAGCTAGGGGGGTACAGCTGTGGTTGAAAGTTAGGCAATAATTGTATTGTTTCCCCTTATATGTGCTCTCGCGAAAATAGAAAAAAAGTACGCAAAATGACGGTGTGCATGAACAGTTTGATTATGAAAAGAAGCCAACAACACGATTGATAAACAGTACATGAACTGGAGTTTCGTCAAACTTCAAACGTTGTTCTCAGAGGCAGTAAGTCAACCACGGCTTCTCAGAGGCAGTAAGTCGACCAGGGCAAGATTTTAAAAGATACACGAACAATTACGAGACATGTTGTCATAAAAGAAATGTTAGATATTTAGATCATTATCACTACTCAAACATGTAATTTAGGTAAGGTTACTCCATGTCTTCATATTTAATACATCCATATAATTTTCACTACAAATATCTAATGACGGTCGTCTGCAATGAAATGACCACAGTAGTGATAGTGCCGTCTGTAATACATGTAACAGAAACAACACACTATAATTAGTAACCTTTCAATGTTGACGGGTTATTGCTAGTATATATAATAAGCATTATGGAATCTGAGGATCGACGTATGTTACTGATATAGTAATTAGCCGGGAAATTAAAATGGAATATGTATATAAATGATTGCGTACGAATAAGCATGGAGAAGCAAATACATGAGTGATATTTAAATATATGGATTGTTAATATGAATATATCAAAGACGTATCAAGTCGTTGTTCAAGTATGTGGATGTCAATAAATGGTGTAACATACGAACCGGACATTTGTCAAGATTGTTTGAGAATTTGTGTTGTGAAGCCTGATTCACAACACGTCATTCTTATCCAAACTGCACGCCATACTTTATAAAAACTGTAGGATAGACGGACCAATGGAATTGCACCGTCATGCATAGTGTTTACACAAGTATTAGCCTAACAATGGCGAGCTCAGATCAGTGTAACCTTGATTCAATTGGAGGTAAGCTACAGACTTATGAGCGAAGTACAGCATGGCAGAGGTCAAGAATTCACAAATAGGAATGTTCAATTACTAGAGTGTGCAAAAATTTCCATGGGAAGTAATATAGTAATGGAGAAATCTTGAGTGGAATGCATCGAGACATCAGGCAAGTCAAAAATTTTGCTGTTTAGGCTACGCCTAGGAAAGATGGAAGTATGATAATAAAAGACTATTGTCTAGAAAGAGAAGGAATAATCCAGGGCGAAATTTAAGCCCTAGATGAAGGAGATCGGTCCAGCAATAAGGAGGATTTGTAGATTACTAGTTTTTCCTATTTGCACATCTGGACAAATGTATGCTGGTATTTCGGAACGCAAACACACTTTAACAGTAAAGCTCCCTCTGTCGTTCGGCCTTGGACTATATATAGAACGTGTCCTCTTTCGAAAGCAGGCCATAAAAATGCCAAATACAGCGAGAAGCGCCAGTTCTGTCAGAGAGAGACTTCTTTGCCTTCTGCATCTGAGAGCAGACTGCGTGACCATTAACAGCTCGACTGTATGTACTTGAGGGTAAGAAAGAATGCATATATATATATATATATATATATATATATATATATATATATATATATATATACCTAGTTAATTAACTTGTGCGTTAGGAAGTGTGTAGATGTGTTTCAAACTACTGTGTAATTTCTGGAGGTTAAACCAAGCCTGTGTATATTCAAATAAATTAAGAATGGAAGCAGAAAGGGTGTCCATGGTTTTGGAAAAGCATTTAAGGAATTATTTCTTAATGGAAGGGACCACACACCAGGAACATAGGAAAGGATGAAAGGAATTACTTTACTGTATTGTTTAAGATATCACTTAGTATTTTGTTCACAAAACCTAATAACTTTATGGAGGCAAATAATATGTGGCAGTGTATGTTTATACGGCACTAGTAGTTATATTGATTTTATTTAGTCAGAGTTAATCTTTCATATGTTGTTGCGGTTCAAGTGCTAACTGGCCTTCCGCCAGAGATGGTAATACTTGACCTTTACTCAGTTTTTCAACCCAGGAATGTTCTTCCCTTTAAGTTTGGTGATAAGCAAAACAGTTTCAGCACAACAACGTATATCCAAAAGAAATTACTGTAAAGTTCCACAAACAGCAATGTAGAAAAAAATTCAATTAGAGTTTATTGATGTCATTAGACAAACACTGTAAATTTCACAATGATGATTGGTTATCCAAGATGAAAAAATATGTAATCCAACTGAATAATATATATATCCAAATAGAATAATATACTGATTTGTCTACTCAAAAACTTGTCTTGGTATCCTCAAAGACGAAGTTCTCCTAACGCTATTTTAAAAAATCCTCTAGTCTAAAATCATGGTATCCTTGGAATCATAAATCCTAAAATCTCTGCCTATCGCCCACAACTCTTCTATTTATATTATTTCTTCTTTTTTCCCACCTTTTTTTCACACGACCCGTCCTTTTTTCACACGGTACAATAATTAACATTTGCACTCCTCTCCTCAGCTCTTCGACCTTTTTGCACACGACATTCTGTTATTTCGACTTTTTTTTCACGTGTGATCTTTTCCAACTTAACAATAGGATAAAAAAAACCAGATCACACAAACATTCATTTCCCACTTTCGCGCTTATAAAACCCATTCATTATTATCTGGGACTGATCTACGTTTGCCCTATCAGAGCAGTAACTGACAACTGAACTTTGAATGAATACTGCGTTTTGTGTAAAAACGTCTTATTTGCTTTTAAGGTCTGTCATTCTTATATGTAGCGTCTTCTAGCACATATAAATGCTTAGCGTGGAAGTAGGAGGGACAAAGCTAGCGTGAAAGGCCAAGCGGTTACATACGTCCCTGGCCACACAAATGTATCCCAGAGGGAGACATTTGCGTACTATCAACTAAGTACCTTGCTAGTGACTGTTATAAACGACTAACCTATTGGTAGAGTCTCTTAGAGAGAAAAAAAGGGGAAAAAATGTTTGTAAAACGAGGGATCCAGTACATTTATAATGCGTAAAACGGGGGATACATAAAATTTGTTAATACACTTCGCCATTGAACAGTATTGATGTACACTACTTCTTAACAATATCAATATGAACAACGCTGTGCGTTAGTCATCACCATAAAGATAACATACTTAATGATAACATTTAAATTTAAAAAAAAAATCGCATTCGATTTTCATGGGTTGTGCAAACAACACAAATAAAAACAAAAAACAAAAAACTTTGGCAATATTTAACAGAATTGACTAATATTCATTAAGTATTTAACAATCTTAAATGTAGTAGTTGCAACGAACATCAGCCTAACAGCATATAACTAATGGTCAAACATCAGACCGTGGGACGCAACAAAAAAAAAAAGTAAATACGAGCTCGTATAGATATATATATATATATATATATATATATATATATATATATATATATATATATATATAAATCTATACATATATATATATATATATATCTATATATATATATATATATATATATATATATATATATATACAGATATATATATATATATATATATATATATATATATATATATGACATGGGAATATACATACATGGCAATGTTAATCTATAAATTTTTTTTTTTTAATATATGAACTGGAGCTGTACGCTCTCGTAACTGTAAAAATAGAACGTGGTAAATATAATACAATCATATGATACAGGCGACCCCAATCCTGCCACTGCGGTCAGTGATTTACCAGGATGTATATGGGTCTTAAACACCAAAAATCTGGACAAGTTTGGTGAACTGTCTATGTGTTCGTCGTAAAATATTAATATAGCATTATTAATCTGGTTACATGGAGTTACAAAGTGTTTATTAAAAAATGTCTCTAATCTCCAACTTATGTAATGGTCGTTACTATGAGGGAGGACAACTATACCGATACAAATAACTATCGGGTGTTGGAGTATGATTGCTTCAGGCGATCATTGTCCTCTCAGGGCTGTGTGTGGTCCCGGTTGCCGGGTCCTCCCAGCGCAGTGGAGGCAGCAAATGGGTGCTGTGCCTGTACCAGTTTGCTCTTTTTCGCGGACCTTCGGTCCCGAGAAGATTTTGGCTGGAAAGACGTCTCGGTTGTGCGACGGTTTTATAGCGGAAGAAGGACGAGGGCAAGTTCGGGCACAGCGGGCTGATCACCCGCTTGCCAGCCGCTCTGATTACGGAAACAACAACTAATTCTTTGTTGTACCAATAAACGCCATTAGGCGTAACGGAACAACAATTAATTTCTTGTTGCCCTAAGACGCCTGTTCGTGGCGTACTAGCCCTAGACTGCTTTGTCGGTCTTCGGCTAAGGACGGAAGAAGAAGAAGAAGTTGGAGTATGAACTATCTCAGTTACCCTGAACCAAGTACCAAACTGTTTATAGGTTCGTCAATCAAATATGAAATCTGCATACAAATGCAAGTTCATAATAATGGACAACAATTTGTCAAGAAAATAAACTGTAGCGTTCCGCTTACAACGTGACAAATGGTCAGGAAAATACAGGTACATCAATATGTGATGTTTATTTCCCAGTATAAGGTATAATGGACAACAATTTGTCAAGAAAATATACTGTAGCGTTCCGCTTACAACGTGACAAATGGTCAGAAAAATACAGGTACATCAATATGTGATGTTTATTTCTCAATACAAGGTATAATGGACAACATGTGAACATATCCGTTACCATGTTAGCGATTTCGCATGGAATCGTCATGGTGTGCATGTAACAATGTAGTATTTCGCCAGTCCGCGAACTGTGTTGATTAGCATATAAGTTTTACCCAACTTGTAAAATACTTGTATATCACCAAGTCAAATTTTAGGTGAAAATATATATCTCTCAGTTATTTAGTGGAGTGGGGTGTATATTGGGATAAATGACGGAGTAGGGTTTATCACCATGGGAGGGGAACGAATGTCAGTCATGGGAATGTACTCGGGGGTCTTAGGGGCGTTAGCTGTGTCAGTGGGGGTAACAATGTCCTCATTATCTTTTACCGATGTCCGCTGTGGACATCTCATCTTCTTGTACACATGGTATTTATACACTAAACCGCTTAAAATTCATAACACCAATTATGCTATGCAAAATCTATAGTCCTGACACTCTAGTGTGTCGGGTCATGACTTCTGGTGTGTCTCACTCGACTCAGGAATGCGAAGAAGTATTTATAGAATTAGATAGACACGTTAACATAGGTAAATTCCTGTTGAATAGTGGGGAATGCTCGGAACGGGGCGTCGATTTAGAAACGCTCCGTCTGTGATGGAGCATGTAGGAGAAGGTGACAGGAGATGGACAGGCGTTTAGATGTGTAGGAAAGAATAAATTTGACGTCTAATTCGTCATATATCTGTGAGAAAGGGTCGTAGTTCTAGTACAAATGGTATTTGTCGTAACAGCATCATTAAAAAAAATCGCCAAAATACATTCTCGATGCGATTGAACATTATAAAACGGTCTTTCCATAACACAAAAGGAAAGCGGTGAGTTAACACATTCAAAAAAGAAACTCTCATGTGTCACAAAGGAAAAATATGTGTGTGCGTATAGTATGTTTGCTTTTGTCACTAAATTCATCAAGAAGGAAAACAAAAACAAAAAATAAAAACTGTTGTAAAGCATAAGTCCTGTTATAAAGATTTTCATAGGCAAAAGTGGTGTAATTTGTACAGTGGATACTATTCTAATCATAAAGATTTCGTACCTAACAGTTGCAAAAAAAAAATTTGTATAACTAGAGAACTGAGATAATTTAAAGTTCTGTTTAACCTGGATAACATAGTGTTGTAGAATGTTTGCAAAAGTTCTTTAATTTCTTGACGTAGCGGTGTAAAAGATGTAGTCCTAATGACAGTCCATGTCGTCTAAGAATCTTAAATAATTATATAACATTAAAACACAGTGGCGTCACGCCATAATAACTTGTTAGTATATGTGGGTGTTGCAGAGGTCATAACTGTCAATATCGTCAGTATCATCAGCAGGATCTTAACTGAGGCTGACATCTTTCTGAAAAAAAAATAATTTCCTACCAAAAAAAAAAATGGATACTAGTGACTTTAGATGATAGGGAACGAGGGAGAGTACTATTGTAGACAGAGTACTCGTTGGGTACTATAGCTGGGGAAGTACCTTTTTGTTATTAGAGAAGATTGATTCTCCAATAAACCAATAATCGTTGAACTGGACGTTTACGAATTTGACATGAGGAACTTGGCGATGTCCCTCAAGGACATCACAAGAGGAGGGCGTATTTCGCACTGTAGAGTGGGTGGTGGCTGCAGTTGTCGAGGGTAAGGATGAAATAGTGTTGAAATGGTGCACCTCATGCTGCGTGTTGTGGGGCTGTCTGCGTTTTCCATGCAATTTCATACGTACTTGGTCTTGAGGTAACCGGACAAATTTTGTTAACGGTCGGGAGTCATCTGTTGTTCCATAATGTGGGCGCTTCGTTGCTGTGTGAAATTCAGTGTTATCTGGACTGATCACACTGTCGTGGTCACTCTCGGGATCTGCTGTATCTAGGTCAGATTCGTGTCGGAATGGAGGTGATGGAAGAATAATATCTTCCGCAAATGTGCATGTAGCGCTGTCTGCGTTTTCATCATTAGGCGGTGCTGTGTGTCGAGTATCATTATCTTGTTCAGAGGTGTGCCGTTCTGCTTGGGAAACAGCGTTGTCTGTGTGTTCGTCGCAATTTCTATTGTTGCTCTCCGATTCTCTGCGGCAATATGTATTTATGTTCTCAGATTCTCAGTGTGAGGTTTTTGACGTATCTGTTGAATGATAGTGGTTCAATGTGGCTTTATGTATGGGTCTGCCATTAGATAAAACTGGTGGTGCTATCGGGCGATGAGTAGCTTTCTTAATTTGTGCTGCATGAGCTTTGGTGACTATGTTTTTCTCGTCATCTTGTTCAAACGTATTTATCACCAACTTGCGAATTTCTTTTCGTCTTGCAAACAAACAAACAGCAAACCTGTCCTCCAGTAATTTACACACCTTTCGTGTTGTGAGTGTGTTGAGGTCACCTTCTTTCGGGATTGCTTTTATCTCTTTCTTCAACTCTTGTACGCTTGGTTCTGTAACTGGGATTTCGTATGAATTTGTATGCCTGGCCAACTGTTTTAATGCTGTTCGAGTGTTTACGTCAGATGTGTTGAAGTGTACTGTTTCTGGTGTATCAGTATCTATTATGGCGGTGTTAAAGTTAACATCTGTTTGTGTTGCAACACTGATCATCTTTGTTTTCTTCACTTGTAGTTCGTTTATTTCTTTAGGTTGACTATTAATCATGGGGAACCATCGCGTGTCATTTAATTTTACGAAACCGACCTGGTGATGTATGTTAGGTGGTTTTCTCCATTGTTGTATTGGTCTGATATGTACCCTCATTCCATCTTCTGTCGTTATCATACATGTTTGTGGATCAGCCGTTGTAACATTATTTACTTCCCATATCTTTCGTTGTTTGATTCCGTTGATAAAATTTGTAACAGCTATGCGACAATATATTTTATTGAGACTGTTCCAGTGGCTGTCGACAGTGGCTATGCGACCCGTTTTGTTGCTGTTGTCTCGATACTTGATCTGGGATTTTCTATTGCAGTTATTTGGTGTGCTCTCTGATTCTATCCTGCAATATGTATTGTTGATCTCTGGTTCTCTCTGGCAATATGTATTGTTGCTCGCATAACTGTGTCTGTTCATTAGCCATCTCCGAAATGTGTTAGAATCGCCCGTGAAGGGGTTATAACCGAGCGAATTTGGTTATATTTATTGAAGTGATCTACATTGGATAGCGTGTCTGTTATCCGTTGCAACGCGGTCATTGTGGGTTCGGCCTCTTCAGGTAAGGGTATTGTTAAGAACAGATCTGATCAAGGGGAAGTAAATCTTTAAAATGTTTGTTGGACGGATTGGATTTTGGGTTATGGCGCTTGTTTGCTCATTAGTCGTTGATTTGTTTAAAAAGATATCTTCGGGTAGTTTCGAAGTCAGAGAGTACAGAAAGCGTCGTGAACGCTAATCATTTGTTCTGTATTGTTTTGAGCTGTGTGTGATTAGCTCTCGCGACTAGTTCGCACATTGTTTTGACTGAGCTGTGTTGAACAGCCTAGTCTCGTGACTGTTAGGGCGGGACTGGTGTGTGATCCCGTGCAGTCTGTTCTGGGCGTTGACCGAGGTAGTCAGCCATGGGTATTTTGATGGTGTGTGCCTGCGCAGTGCTGAAGATAAGATGTCGACTAGTGTTTTTCGCTGTGTGCGGATGAATATGTTTGGTGAAGATTTTTTGGAGGCCATGATTTGTGCAGGCCATTTTTTGAGATGTGAGTACTTTAGGCCATGAATTATGATAACTGCTGTGTGCAGTCTTTATAGCGCAGAGTTTGAGATGTGAGTACTTTAGGCCATGAATTATGATAACTGCTGTGTGCAGTCTTTATAGCGCAGAGTTTGAGATGTGAGTACTTTAGGCCATGAATTATGATAACTGCTGTGTGCAGTCTTTATAGCGCAGAGTTTGAGATTCTTTATAGCGCAGAGTTTGAGATGTGAGTACTTTAGGTCATGAATTATGATAACTGCTGTGTGCAGTCTTTATAGCGCAGAGTTTGAGATTCTTTATAGCGCAGAGTTTGAGATGTGAGTACTTTAGGCCATGAATTATGATAACTGCAGAGTGTGCAGTCTTTTGAGTGCAGAGATAATTCGTACTTTTGCTGTCAACTGTATTTCATTTATGTCATCGTGACTGTGTTGTAACGTAATAAACAGTATAGAACTGTTCCAGTCGTTTACAACCTTCTTGACTCCTACATGTACTCTTACGTACGTACTGTGGTGTGTGACTGTACCTACATACACCCATTTCAACATCCCAGACACAGTGACAGAGCAGTAGTAATACATATTTAGAAAATAGCTCTGTGTGGGCGTGGTCTTACTTCAGAACCCTCGACCTACTTCTATAATTAGCCTGTGTGGCGTAGGTATTAAGAAGTTTTCGATTACAACCCCCATTCGACTGTTACAGGTATGTTAGCAGGATGGACGTTTGCCTGTTGCATTTCGTGTTGCTGTTGTAGCTGCTGTGCATATAACGCCTGTTGTTGTTGTTGCTGTTGTTGCTGTAGCGTATACAACGCTTGTTGTTGCTGCCGTTGTTCAAGGCTTGGATCCATTTTATTGATTATGCCTATCTGTCTTCACCAAAGAAAAGGGCAGGTCACGGCGCCAATTAGTGTAATATGTGGCCGTGTATGTTTATACGGCACTAGTAGTTATATTGATTTTATTTAGTCAGAGTTAATCTTTCATATGTTGTTGTGGTTCAAGTGCTAACTGGCCTTCCGCCAGAGATGGTAATACTTGACCTTTACTCAGTTTTTCAAACCAGGAATGTTTTGCCCTTTAAGTTTGGTGATAAGCAAAACAGTTTCAGCACAACAACGTATATCCAAAAGAAATTACTGTAAAGTTCCACAAACAGCAATGTAGAAAAAAATTCAATTAGAGTTTATTGATGTCATTAGACAAACACTGTAAATTTCACAATGATGATTGGTTATCCAAGATGAAAAAATATGTAATCCAACTGAATAATATATATATATATATATATATATATATATATATATATATATATATATATATATATATATATATATATATATATATATATATATATATATATATATACACATATATATATATATATCCAACATCAATGGGCTGATCACCCGTTTGCCAGTCACTTTGATTACGGAAACAACGACGAACGGATTGATTTGTCGTTGCCCTAAAGACGCCATTAGGCGTGATGGGAACAACGGCAAAGAAAATCTATTCGCTGTTGCCCTTAAGACGCCACTAGGCGTAATGGCCACTGACTGCTTTGCCGGTCGTTGGCTAAGGACGGAAGAAGAAGAAGATATATATCCAAATGGAATAATATACTGATTTGTCTAATCAAAAACTTGTCTTGGTATCCTCAAAGACGAAGTTCTCCTAACGCTATTTGTAAAAATCCTCTAGTCTAAAATCATGGTATCCTTGGAATCATAAATCCTAAAATCTCTGCCTATCGCCCACAACTCTTCTATTTATACTATTTCTTCTTTTTCCCGCCTTTTTTCACACGACCCGTCCTTTTTTTTACACGGTACAATAATTAACATTTGCACTCCTCTCCTCAGCTTTTCGACCTTTTTGCACACGACATTCTGTTATTTCGACT
The DNA here is from genome assembly GCA_024509875.1 of Oreohelix idahoensis. Classification (NCBI taxonomy): domain Eukaryota; kingdom Metazoa; phylum Mollusca; class Gastropoda; order Stylommatophora; family Oreohelicidae; genus Oreohelix; species Oreohelix idahoensis. The sequence continues at coordinate 49,306 of JAMPIV010017780.1, read as the reverse complement.
TTTTTCCACATGTGTGATCTTTTCCAACTTAACAATAGGATAAAAAAACCAGATCACACAAACATTCATTTCCCACTTTTGCGCTTATAAAACCCATTCATTAGTATCTGGGACTGACCTACGTTTGCCATGTCAGAGCAGTAACTGACAACTGAACTTTGAATGAATACTGCGTTTTGTGTAAAACGTCTTATTTGCTTTTAAGGTCTGTCATTCTTACATGTAGCATCTTCTAGCACATATAAATGCTTAGCGTGGAAGTAGGAGGGACAAAGCTAGCGTGAAAGGCCAAGCGGTCACACATGGACAAATGGCTCTAACTATTCTGCAGTCATGGCCAAACCATCTTAGTTGGGACTGTTCTACTTGGGTCTGCAGGGGGTGGCATTTTAGGCCTTGACGTATCGTCTGGTTGCGGACCATGTCTCTTCTTGTTACTTCAACCACCTTCCTCAAATACCTCCTTTCTGAGGTTTGGATCTGGCTTTTGTGGGTTGTAGTCATTGCCCATGACTCGCATCCATATGTCAAGACTGGGACATAGGTGGAGCGGTATACAGCCATCTTCGTTTTCTTACCAACCTCTCTCTTGCTGAGGAATCCTCGATTTATGGCCTGAAAAAGTCTCCCAGCTGCTGCTTTTCGAGTGGCCAACTCTACTTTGATGCCTCCCTTTCGGTCTATAATAGCTCCGAGATATTTAAAGTGGTCGACCTGCTCCAGGACTTATTCTCCCAGCTTAATCTGATGTCTTCTTTTGTCTCGTGATATCACCATAGATTTTGTTTTAGAGCTACTTATGACCATCCCTCTCTTCTCCAGCTCTTCCTTCCAGACTACTGTATGTCTCCATCTACCGTTAACCATGATGTGGTCTATCTGGTTTCTGTCCCGACCATTTGGTGATTCCCATGTTAATTTGTGAATTTCTTTATGTGGGAAGAGTGTTCCTCCAATGACCAGGTTGTTAATGCTACAGAAACTTATTAGTTTATCCCCATTTTCGTTTGCTGTTCCGCTTCCGCATTTCCCCATTGTTCTTTCATTATATGTATTGTGTGTACCAACTTTCGCATTGAGGTCTCCCATTACTATAACAAGATCATATCTAGGTGTGTCTTCCATTTCTTTCTGCAGTTGTTGATAGAATTCATCCTTGACCTCCTCATCGCTATCATTCGTTGGTGCGTAGCATTGTATTATTGTAGTGTTCGTGAATCTCCCTCTCAATCTTATCAGTCTGTTGTTGATGGGTTTCCATTCCAGTAATGTCCTTTCTATTCCTTTCTGTAGAATAATGGCTACGCCTTCATTGTGCTGTCCATCCTCTCTTCCAGAGTAAAGTACTGTTTCTCCTGTTGCTGTTTTAACTTTTCCTGCCCCTGTCCATCTGCTCTCGCTTATCCCTAGAATGTGTAACCTATAGTTTCTCATTTCTGCCGTGACCTGTCTTAGTTTACCTGTCTCGTACATTGTCCTGACATTCCAAAAACCAATTCTTGTATCATGTTTTGCGGTCAGGACATCTGTTTTCATGTCAGTGGCTTCCTTTCGGCTTTCACCACTGACAGTCATACGAGCCACAGACTCCGAATGTCCATCCCGCAGCAAAGTTTGTTCATTTATTGTTGTTTCCGTAACTTCATTGTTTTTTTTTACAGACAGGGGTTGATTAAGTTTAAGGGCAGTTTAATTATCAATATAAACTTCCACCACCATAACATCCAAAATTTACATCAAAAACATATACAAATAGTCATAAAAACTCCATGAATTTCTACAAGAAATGATAGACCACAGTTATGATCTTCCCTCGATGTTTAGCCCACAGTCCCGTTAGGAGAAAGATGATGGCCCAAAGAGTCACAGATACATATGATTTGGGTCTAATATTTTCCCCTTTTGAAGGTATGAACTGACTTTGACAGCAGTATCTATTCTAAGGAAACATATAATTTAGCAACAAATCTTGCATAAGGAAAGTTACAAAGTGGGTGAATCAAACAAAGAACATCCTTCAGTCTACTTTCACTCGGTTCTTTCATCAGGGCCCTGACTCACACAACCTTACCTACAATCGTGCTGTTGTTCGCCGTCTGGCGCAAACTTTAGGACACTTCTCTACAGTGAATCTGTATTCTTTGGATAAAGAGAATCCCAGCTCTGCAGATACAGGTTTCTTCCACTGCTCCGGGGAGCATTCACTTCACCAGTTTAAGATTATTGTTAAGGTCACTTGAATCAGTTTGGGTAAGAAAGTTTAAACGGGCACACAGTGTCAGAAACATGAGGTTTCCTTTAATTAGGAAGATGACCGGTGGACAACTTCTCTCAACAGATAGTCTTGGTTCACCAAATACTTTGTCAACAATGTCGGAAATGTTAATGTTTTTTCTGTAATTATTCTCGCCACAAGGCAGCCTGTACATTAGTTTGTGAAGAAATATGAACTGACTCAAAGGCCCAGTATAAGCATTTATTCTTTTAAAAAACCCGTTAGTGGGATTGGTATTCTGTCTATCTCTGAAGGCACACGCCCTGTCAGACAGGTGTTACTTGAAAACTCACGTGGATAAAGATATGAAATGTTTATGTTTCTCACAGGTATGTCTCTGTACTAAACGCCGGCAAAGTTTGGGTTACCCCAGTATTCACTGAATAAAGAAAAAACACATATAAAATATTTTACATATTAGGTACTCAATATAACTTACATTTTTAACTGCAAGCGTAGAGCTTGACTTGACGTTTAAACTTTCCCGTGAAATAAGTTATATATAAAAATCAATCATCATGAATTAGGAATACATACGTATTCCGTCAACACTCATGAGGCATCTAGCATTTATAAGTTAGTTTAGAAAAATTATTCTCGACTGAGTATTTAGCAGTTAACTTAAATTCATTATAGCTACATGATTTTTAAGCTAAAAATTATAATTTATTATGTTTTTCCACTGTAACTCATCAGCAAGAGAATATAATACATACTATATTTTAATTCTCTCTGCACAAAAGAACTAGTGAAAATGAAATAGGCGATTTAACACTTTAAACACTTCACAAAATATTAGATATAATATATAATATTTACCTCAACACAGAACTACGGTATCACAACGAAACTATGAGATTTCACTTATAAGTTTAAGTATCTAGAACGAAGTGGCCACGTCTACTGCAAAATGGAGAATGAGTGAAATCAAGTTTAAAATTCTGGTTAATATCTTAAACCAGACAAAGGGTCCCAACTTATTTCGCAAAACGAAATAATCTCCCCTTTCCCGTCTTAAACACCTACATTTAACACTTCCCATTACTAGACTTTTGCCCATTACTGCCAAACGTGCGTTCGCACCTTACGCTAACTATCTGACCGTGAGCGCGCGTGTCAGATGCGAAATGCCAGACACTCTGTCTGCTCTGAGCGAGCATGGCTGGTGCGATTCCCACCTCCATCTAGCTATCGGACAGTGAGCGCTCATGTCAGATGCGAATGTCAGACGACCCATCTCCACTGCAGAGGGCAATTTCACACTTTGCCGGGAGCTAGCCTGACGAAAAACTCTCGTGGTAGCTGCAAATGTAGACAACTTGTCTGCTCATCATGTCTGATAGACTGAAATCCCACCTAAAATTATCTCGTGCGAGGGACTGACACGTTAGGTAATCTACTGCATTTCTAAATGAGAAAACGAAACCAGGCGAAAGCTTGAATGGGAAAAAAGTAATGTTTATAGTCGCAAACGTACGAATGCGAAAAACACAGGAAAAGGATAAAGAGTGATAATAAAATAGAGGACACGGGTAGAAAAAAAGAAGAGAGTATAGAAAATTTAATGATCATTAAACTCTCTGTGACAGGTAGCCAAATAGCTGCAGACAGGAAGAAAGGAAGCATATAGTTATGGAATACATCGTTAAAAAAATGTATCCAACCATAGAAGTGATTCACAATTACACAGATTGATCAGCAACAAGAGCTACAAAAAGTGGAAATGGAAGCTTATGTACACAATTAAAGCATGGAAAATAATATGTATCCTAGTGGCCACAAACCTGGGGTCCACCATCAATGACAAACTCTTTCTGGACACAAATTGACAGCCCCCAAGGCAAAGTTGCAGCCATCTTTTCCCACCTCACAATGCATATTTCAGGAAACTCCAAACTCACAATGAAGACCAAAGCTGCTGTATATAATGCTTGCACCATCAGCACGCTTCTATATGGCAACAAGACATGGACAACCTTTGCTAAGCTAGAAAGAAGTCCTAGTACCTTCCATCTACGGTGTCTACGCCACATTCTTGGTATTTTGTGGAAGAAAAAAATAACAAATTGGTGTCATGTACTGACCTTCAGAGCAAGTATACTCTGCTTAGACAGTTCAGACTGTGTTAGCTTGGCCATGTCTGCTGCATGGAAGATGGTTGCATCCCCAAAGATATTTTCTACAGGCAACGGGCAGATGCAAAAGAACAGTCGAGTGAGTGCAGCTGAGGTTCCAAGATGAGTGCAAGCGAGACATAAAGGCACTGGACATAAATCCAGTAACCTGGGAGGTGAAGCTGCTGATCGTACCGACTGGCGATGCTCCCTACAGTGCCACCTCAGATTCGGTAAAAAGCTCTCACAACAAGCAGAAAAGAAAAGAACACACCAAAGGAACACTATTAAAAAAAACTGAGGGCTATCACCTCAAAGGTGCATCCCCATAGTTAGTTATGACTGAAGTGGGCTACTTCTACCACCACTAGTGGCCAATGGAAAATTTTTACACGACTTCAAAGATGAGGCAGAAGCTCTAAAAACACTTGCAATAAACACCATGGTTTAACTCTTTGACTCCGCAATTATTTTCCACCCTGTGCCGTAATTTTAATTTGTGATAGACTAAAAACAATGCTCAGAGAGTTGTTTTAGCACGGATGTCAAAACTGACCAACGCTCTGGGCGTTGTTCCGGAATCAAAGAGTTAAAAAAAAACAAAATTGAAACTTGAGACATGATATTGGTCGTCACAGATTCCTGGCCATCAGTCTTTAACTACGGCACTAATGGAAACTAGCTATAAATTGAACAGAAAAAATGGACGGCAAGTTCCTGCTCACTGCAGAATGGATGGAAATAAAAAGGTAAATAGATTTGACAAGGAATGGAGATGCAAAATTTAGACTGAGGTCAAGACAGCGTACAAAGAATTGAAAACAATTATCAAAAATAACGTAAAAGAAAAATGACACACAGAATACCCAGAGTAAGACATAAAAGAAGCATTTTCTCCTGACCAAGAAGAGCTTAGTGATAATTTTTAATATGAGAACATTCTACTTCACACTCCGGTACCATCTGTTCTGCTTCTCTCTTTTTTATCTTTAACCACTAACTGTCAAAGCAGTCATTGGCCATCCCGCCTGGTCGTGTCTTGGAGGGCAGCAACAAACGACTTCCACTTTGTGTACCGTTAATTTGTAAAACTCTGAGAACATTTTTATTATCAGAACAGTCTACTTCAGACTCAAGTACGATCTGTTCAACCAATTAAAAATTGGGCAGATAAACATATGCCTGTATCGGGAGAAGACAACAAACAGTAGATTTAGTCCTAAAAGACTTTCAGCTGCATGACAGAAGCAGACTGACGGTATGCCATTCAACCAAGTTGAGAGAGAAACTGTAAAGTGATGAGAGAAGACTGAGTCAGAACATCAACTTTATGGTAGAAATTTATGTTGTTACATGAGGGTAAATAAAAACAAAGCAGAAGAAGACTTCCCCAATTACTAGTAATGTTTATTATTTATCTGTCAATTATAGATTGTTCACATTCTGTTAAAACTTGTTTATTGTTTACATTCTGTTAAATCTGTACTTTCTGTTGAGTTAATAATCAATGTAATTTTTTTTTCAATGGATTTTTCCTTCATCTATCATTGTATCTGACTACTGATGTATCTTCATCATAATACATGTTTGAATGGCTGAAAGGGAAAAATAATATTATAATAAGTACAACTTGGAACTTGTAGTGAACAGTTGTTTGAGAAGAATGTCTGCAGAGTTAAAAAGAGCTGCAACTTGTTAGAGAGCGGTTCTTACATGAACAGAATGTTTGCAAGTATCACCATTTGTGCTCACCATCATTACCTTCTTAGCTCAGTGGTCCGTTCCCCACTTGAGGTGGGATCTTTTAGGAAGTTGACAGGCATGCAAGAGTCTAAATTCGTTCTTTTTCCTCGTTCGTCCTGAAAAGGACATTGGTTGCGTTGTGTCGCCGTTTACATCGAAACTGCGATATTTGCACCTTTCGGCCCTACACATCCGACTTTCGCACGGCATTTTTGGGGGACCGGGTTTGCCTTCCCTCTTCGATCCCTATTCTCTCAGCCAGTCTGCAGTTATGCAGCCTGTTTCCAGGACCACCTCTTCCAATTGCTTATTCATTGTCCATGTTTCTACACCATGCCGTAGTGAAGAATATATACAGGGTGTTTATAAAGTCGATGTGCAGTGAATTTGAAAAATATTTTAGCAATTACGTCACGAATGATGCGAAATCAGTCATTAATTAATTAATTAAGAAATTAATTTGATTAAGTGACTGAATTTATTGGCAAAATTTTTTTTTAACTTTGTATTTGATGCAACTAAATTTCAACATTGCCATGGCAGATTTAGTAAAGTTCAGGTCAGCAACACTGCAATTGGGGAAAGAGCTTGGGATGACTGCTGATGCTCTGATCTAGTATGTTACGACTGAATGCGATAAATTCACAGAAAGAGAAGATAAGCAGTTAGCATGGCAAGCGGAAGCTGAGAAAGAGAATAAGAAACTGCAATTGGAGGCTGAGGAAAGAAGGGTTCAAGCAGAGAGAGAGGCTGAGGAAAGAAGGGTTCAAGCAGAGAGAGACCATAAGCTAAGATTAAAAGAGCTTGAACTTCAGGCAACTGCCAACCACAATGGTAGTAGTTTACCTCATTTGGACAACAGCTTCAGCCAGAGCACCTCAAATGGAGCCATGAATTTTCATCTGGATCCATTTGTGGACAAAGTTGACGCAATCGAGGCTTATCTAGACAGATATGAGAGATTAGCGACTACTTATGGTCTAGAAAAGGAAAAGTGGAGTCTGAAGTTATCGCAAGGTTTGCGGGGAATTGCGTACGATGTCTTTTTGAAATTGCCAAAAAAGGATCAGGAAGATTACGAAGCCCTGAAGCAGGCATTGCTTGTTCGATATGAACAAAATGCTGAAGCATATAGACGGCGCTTCAGAATGGCAAAGCTTCAACCAGGAGAGACGTATCAGCAGTTCTCAGAAAGATTAGAAACTTACTTACTGAGGTGGTGTAAGTTAGGAAACTTCACCACAGATTTCGAGGGGCTAAAGGAAATGATGTTGATTGAACAACTGTTGGATTCCATAACCCCGGAAACTAAGAAGTTCCTAATTGAGAACAAAAGAGACAGGTTGGCTGACATAATCACATATGCAGAGAGCCACCACCTGGCTCAATCCCTGACTCAAGGAAGTAAAAGGAAACAGGAGGGAGTTAGGCAATCCCAAACTCATAATAAGTTTGATCAAAAGGACAATGCAACCAAATACAGGCCAGGATATGATAATAAGGTTAGGAACCCACAATTTCAGGATAGGAAACCTTACAAAAAGGAAGAAAGTGGTGTAAAATATGTAAAATGAACAACCACCATACAACGGAATGTGGTAGGAAAGTCCCTCCATATCACGCTGCATGCATGATAACAGTGGGAAAGGGAAGGAAGGAACCGACATCGAGTCCGGTAGATCTCCATCATCCCTCCATCTGTGAAGAAGTAATATGTAACGGCACTAAGGTAAAGTGTCTGTATGATTCCGGATTGGAATATGACTCAGTTGTGTGTGCGTCTCTAGTGCACCCTGAGCAGTATACCACAGACAAAGTGGAGATACAAGGGGCATTAAAGGATACAGCCACCATAACACTTCCCATAGCCAGAATCAATGTGAAAACTCGCTATGTGGTAAGAGTGATCAGTGCAGCAGTGTGTGATAATCCTAATTACCCGCTGGTGTTAGGAAGGAGATATGTTTTCCTAGGGAAACCAATAAAACCTGTGATAATGGCAACACTCCAGGTCAGGTCAACCCCTGGAAAGGAGGAGGAAACACCACTCAATATTCATCCGAGAGAGATGAAAAAGACCCAAGCTAAAGATAGCACATTAAAACCTTGCTTTGGCAAGTTGCCAAAAAGCCATATTCCCCAAAGAAAGGACAGTTTTATTTGAATGATGGATTGCTTTACAGGAAAGCTGGGACAGGACCCAATGGGCATAGCCAGTTAGTACTGCCATCTATTTACAGGGACAAGGTTATGGAATTAGCACATGTTGATTCAGACGGCGGACATAAGAAAATCGGTACCACCTGTCAAAAGACATCAGTGCATCAATATTGGCCAGGCATTGCCGAACACATAGTTCGGTATGTGACTGCCTGTGCACAATGTAGCAAGGAAAACCCCACACGTTGGGAAAATCAACAGGACCAAGGAAAGCATTGGGGCGGACGTAGGCCTGAAAATAAAAAGGTAGACATAGTGGATAGAATGGCACCATCTCACAAAGGGTCTACCAGACAACCAGTTACCATGGCAACTCTCCGTATTGTACAGGGAGGGGATACAACACGTCCTATACCGACAAGATTTACTAAATCATTTAGTTCGGAACACCAGGTACTGGATCAAAATAGGAGTGTGGTTAGTCGACCACCCTTGATAAAGGTCCTGCGGGGAAAACCCCAGGAAAATAGGTAGTGGGAGAGTGTGCAGTGCGAACCATTTGACTGATGCACAGCCAACACTATACGGCTATTAACATTAGCATTTTGAGGGCACGGCAACATTGGTAGCTGGCCAGCCCATCACAGTCCATTGGAAGTATTGATACGGACATGGATTGAATAATATATGGCATTTTTACAGGGAGAATTGATTTTTTGGTGCAGGAAAATTTCATTTCCCCATATGAATCATATTATATGCTCCGAATGTTTTCTCCAGGGTGATGATTATTGGATCCCTTACATAACCCATCTGATCAGAACCAGGATGGAAAGAGGGAAGAATAGATTCCTGCTGGATGATTGCCTCGTTATTGGTCTCAGATTGAAGCTCGACAGAAATCTCTCGCTTAAAATTTGGGGGGCTATCTGTAGCGTAGTCCTGAACCAATATCTAAGGGCAATTAACGAGAGCCTACCTTGCCTACCTATATCGAAATATGTCAACAAATGTTTTTGACCAATCACTGCACGAGCTGAAACCCGGTCTCAGGAACCGTAGGCTGCAGGATTGCTAGATGGAATCTGTGCAAACGTGAATGTGCATTTGTGACTTCAGATCATAGGAAAGGGTATGTCCCTCGGAACAGTGAGCACAGTAATATGACAGGAATCTTAAATTTTCATTAGATACATGGATTTAAGTGATAGAAGCATGGACACAGGAGTTATGAGTGATTACAGGCAGTAATAACTTAGAGCGAAGGCTGATTTCCCCGGTTTCAACTGTGACTGCAAACGCTACAAGGGAGGCAGAAAAAGGTTAGCTTGTTTAAATGGTAGCGCCCAATTGGCCGGTTTAAACAAGACCTGGAAGGAAGGAATCGGTTGGGAAACACAGGATGAATAAATTACCGGAGTTTTGTCAGATCGACAGATCGGGCAGAAAGTGGTGGTTTTACTGAAATTTTGGTAAACATAAACTGACCCAGCCAGCCAACGGAATCGCTTGTCTTCCGTTCGCCCGCTACCTGTAATAAAAAGGGGAAACAAATCTGGAATATTTCTCTTGAACCGCCAGAACCAAATTCGTCAGAGGACAGAATCAGATTCTACCCCAGCTCCTTCGCCATTTGCCAGTGAAGCAGACTGCATGGGGTTATTACAAGCCTGTTGAATCTGTGAATGTTGTGTAAGAGAATTACGTCATAATATGTATAATATTAATTACTAGTAGGTAATGGAAGTGATTTTGTGTGTAAATCTATTTGTGTGATTCGTAGAAGGAAAGCTGCTTTGTGCTGTATAAATTATGTTTGACATTAAAGCTAAGGCCGAACGGAATGAGGTTGTTAGTTTTAGAAGCTTTTAAAGCCTTTTCTGATTGCTGGACTAGACAATACTATCAGGAAATAGTAAAGGAGCAAAGATTGTAATTTAATGTATTGTTTGAGTAGGCTTAGACACTCAACACTCACCATAAGGCCTAGGCATTTTTAGGATTGCATAAAACTTATTTAGACACTCAACACTCACCATAAGGCCTATGCAGTTTTGGTGATGTCAGTCATGGACATATTAGGAAAGTATGTGTTGTAATGTTGTTATATTATTGCATAAACCTATTTGTCACTGACTGAGTCTACCTTTCCTGTGTGTTGTAATGTTGTGTTATATTATTGCATAAACCTATTTGTCACTGACTGAGTCTACCTTTCCTGTGTTATCATCACTTATTCTGAACTGCCTCACTAATCTACAATCTGGGTAGGAGGATTTTAGAGCCAGATGCTATGTAAGACCTATTACATTTCAGGTCAGAGGTATCCTGTCACTCATCTTGTAGCAGAGAAGAACATTGGTGTTGTACCTAGCGGTGTATGATTTGAACAAGCACCCTGTACCTACATCAGTTGGAAGAGTGGGGACCCTCAGTGTTGGGCTTCTCCATCTTATATTCTGGCTTCAAGGAAAAGGCGGAAGCGAAGAAGTTAAGTCCTATTAGACAAGACTGATTCGCAGAGCATTGGCGTACCACACCCGGTCATAGTAGTAGTGATGAAAACAGTGGTGATTAAATTAGTCTGGAAGCAACATAGACTTTAGTCAGTGTGACATTTTCAAAAGCTACATAACATAGAAATACTTTGAAGATAAATTCAAGTGATATCAGTAGCAGTGAAGTCATTATGACAGTTGTCAATATCTACTCCCCTAATACTGAAGATGAACTCAAGTACCATCATTAACATTGGTTCCTGAGGATTAGTTGCACTAAGACTATTTTCATAACAAGGGAGCCTTAGCCACAAGGAAAAGACTTTATTTGTAGTGATTGACTTTTATTTGGTGTAGATACATGCAACATCATCAGTGTGTTTTTTTTAGGGTTTGTGTTTACACAAACAAAACTAAACAGATTACTGTACATAAATAAAATTAAGAAATTGTAGTGCACTGTTTTTATTACTTTATGTCAGCTTTGAATTTAATTAAATCCCCTAGATACTATAACAGCCCATAGGTATAATTCTGAGAGGGGCACCATAGAATTCTGGTATTGAATATTACCATCTCGGCCAGAAATTCTTTACAGCCTGACTTTATACCTATGAACTCTATACACCATTGCTCTTTTCTGAGAATGGAGTATTTCTTTTAAGACCAGATTCTTCTCTGGCAACTATCCTAGTATCACCTGATACACCTTGTTGTCTTATTCTTCATAAATTAAGGAACCTCTCGCGACAAATAGCTATGTCTTCGATGCATTCAATTATTCTCGTGATGGACTCTTTCAAAAGCCTTCTTATAGTCAATGAAGCACATTGATATGGGTACAATTCATTAATAGCGTGACTTGCTATGGAGTGGATCAAGAGTGCAACAGACTCAATGCTTCGACACTCTGTCTCTATTTAGGCCTTGAGTCGCCTTCCAGGGTTATGCTAATAGCTCTGCACGTAATAATACTGTGGGTTCAATTTTGGTCAGACATATCCCAACTCCCTGGCCCGCACACAGGCACTCAGGCACAAACACGTCAATAACCATTGACAGTGTACAATTATTTATTACAAGACAATATTGTTCATCTCTTCAAAGTGCACAATATAAGGATTCTCTTCTAGTCGTGTCTAGACTACCGTCTCGTCCTCGGAGACATCATACATTTTAATAAAGTCTGGTACTCACGCATTTAGAAAACTTCACACTCTGCATTTGCCTAAAACTGATAATACACTTGCAGTAGAAGCTGTAATACAATTGATGGTAAAATAGCATGCAGGTGGATTAATAACACAAGCTAAAGATATCGTCCATACGAACATATGCCATCTACACAGGCCGAAGACACAAGCCCAAGTGATTTAAAGAACGCTCAACTTATCCCAATTTAAAGTTGCCGTCTGCTATCAATTTGAGCAGCCGACAAGACGTCACTTCCTGTAACCACGGACTACCGTGTATAAACAATACAACCACGGAAGTGATAGTATACAAAACATGATATGATATTTACTCATATCATTTACTCCCCCCTGGACTAAAATAATGAAAAGGAACTTTTCATTATTTCCATAGTACAATCTTACAAGGTCACTGGAGAAACCATATGACAATATCCAAATTCTCAACTGTCATCCTTATGATAGCACCTAGAGACGTGCTCCATAATCGACAATTTGACACACAAGGTGTGGTATTTAGTAATAACATTACCAAACCCATTATCGTTAGCAGACGCTCTTTTGACACAAATGTAAGGTAACTACATTAATTAGAAGGCAGTGTGGAAAAAGTCAATATGTCAGTCATGGCACTCATACAGCACACCATGTCAACAAACGCCTTAAGTCATGTCGGTCATGTAAGTCTACCTATCTATCTAATGAAATGCATAATAAGCAATCAAAGACAGAATAGATCATATGAGGCAGACAAGTCAAAATATAAGTGGTGACTGTGACAATATGTCAAAATAGTTATTAATATTTGTATGTATGCAATGTCATGTGGTGAATGACAATGTTAATGAGATGTCATGTGAAGATATATTACTTAATATCTAAACATGCAAAGGTTATAAGTTATAATAAGTATAAGCACCAATGTAATTCAATTCGCATAGTGACACATTAATGAACCAATGTAATATCACTAGGATTATTAAAACTGGTCATGTGAGACCATACAAAGTTCTTCCTGTAGAAGTATTTATAAGAATTAAAGTTTCAATAAGTCACTAGTTCGCACTTATTCACACATCATTGTTATTGATTTCCAGTTAAGTACATATGCCGGAACGAAATAGTTCATTGAAAAGATCCATTTTTCCTCTATGTCGGATGTCGATGTTTGTCTTCCATGCAATAGCATATACAGCACAGATACCATTCTTCATTCTGTACTTGAGAATTTTATAAGTATATGTTGAAATACAATTTTTCTGTTATGTCCCTTTTCGATATTTGGAGTAAGTAATGTATAGTTACTTCCCTTTTCTTTAAACGTTTCAGTCATATAATTAGTGCAAATCATTTTGGAAATTGCAGCAAAGTATCTGAAATGTACAGAATTGGATAGTCATACTGCCAAAAGTCATTCTACAACGTGTATATAGTAGCGAAGTATTGTCCTTGACCACGTGCACTAGACATCCTACGCTGAACGATTGAATATATCGGTTGACTTCGGATGGACAGAAATTCATCATCATCATGTTGCTTGGCATAATGTCTCCTGTTTTGCAACTGGTTTAAGTGCATGACGAAGCAATGTGGCTGTAATCCCTGAAGTATGCGATACATCTGTTAACAGAAGGCATGTGCCTTAGTTCATGATGCTTCATATTTGTGAAATAATTCCCGACTTGTCAGAAAGGAAGTTCTGTAATTATTGAGTATCAAAGTTGGATTGCAGTAGCATTTGTGGCGACAACTGGAGATAGCGGAATCTTCATGCATCTCGACAACACGTCAGCCATCACATTCACTCTTCCCTCGATGGGCTTAATCTGGTATTGGTAGGGTTGAAGGGCCAATGAGGCACGGGCAGCTTTTGCATTCTTAAATCTCGCTGTTTTCAGGTAAGAAAGTGCTCTTTGGTCCGTCTCGAGTGTGAAACTTGCACCAAGCAGGTAGCGCTGCAGTTTAGAGAAGCAGAACACAAGAGCCAGCAGCTCTCTTTCAATGACCGGGTAACGCTGCTCAGTAGGCGTTAGCTTCCTGCTAACATAAAGTGTCGGATGTAAACAGCCATTCCATTCTTGCAACAGCGAATCTCCAATGGACGATTTTGAAGCGTCGACTATAAGAGTAAAATGTTTAGAAGGATCAGGCAATCTCAATATAGGCAACTTGGAAAAAAGACATTTTAATCTATCCAAAGTTACATTACATTCTCGACTACAAACAAACCTATTTGGTGACTCTTTCTTCACCAGTGATGACAATACGGACGTATACTCTGCAAAATTGGGGATAAACTTGCGATAAAAGATTAGGAGCCCCAGAATACTTCTAACCTGTTTTTTTGTCCTGGGTAAATCAAGGTTTGGAATTCTAGAGATGGTAGTATCCTCTGTTTTCAAAAAACCTCCTCCCACTTTATATCCCAAAAAAGAAATCTCCTGAAATCCAATCTTAGTCCTAGATGGACGTGCAGATAAATTATAAAGACGTAGAGTGCTAAGTAAGGATTGAATACCCTCCGGGACCCAAAGATGCAGCAATAGTGAATGCAGTCAGCGACCCATAGCTTGACTGCTTGCATCAGAGTCAGCGAACCAGAGCTGACTAAGACCGTACTCCACCTCCACGTGGTGGTCCTGGAAACAGTCTGCAGCAGTGCAGTCTGGCTGAGCGAGTACGGATCGCAATGGGAAGGCAAACCCGGTCCCTAAAAAATGCCGTGCAGAAGTCGGATGTGTCGACCGAAAGGTGCAGATATCACAGCTTAGGCGTAAACAGACACAACGCAACCACCGTCCTTTTCAGGGCGAACAAGGAAGAAGAAGAATACCCTCCAAATGTTCATCCCAAGAATGATGAAACAGACAAATGTCGTCAATGTAAGTAATGAGGTCTTCTCTGTCAGAGAAGAGTCGTCTCATCATGCGAACGAAGGTCGCAGGTGCGTTTACTAACCCAAAGGACATATAATTGAATTGAAATAGACCCAATGGAGTTGCGAACGCAGTATAAGGCTTGGATCGTTCCGTTAATGGCACTTGGAAATAGCCTTTAGACCGATCAAATTTAGAGAAAAATGTAGCCGAGGCTAGTCTATCCAATAAAGACTCCAACACGGAAAGTGGTTCCGCGTCATGAATAGTGACAGAATTTAGACGTCTAACATCTATGCATATACGTATAGATTTGTCTTTTTTCCGGATCAAAACCATCGGAAAACTATAAGGGGAATGAGATGGAGAAATGACATTTAATTTCACCATCTGTTCTAGTTCCTCCTTAACTTGACATTGTAAATGTATCGGTATAGGGTATGGTTTCAACTTAATCGGTTGAAAGTCTGTCAGAATAATATCATGTTCGATGATATCAGTGTGTCCTGGAACATCAGTAAGGACATCAGCAAAAGAATGTAAGATTGAAGTAACCTGTTCTTTATGGAAAGAAGATAGAGTTGGCGATATATCAACATCTTTCCAACTTTCAGTAGCTGAGTAGTGAAGACTAGGTAATACTAATAGTGAGTCATTTCCATCAGTCAAATCAGAATTTTCCTCCTGTATGACAGCCAAAGAAGAATGACGACAGACAGATTGATCAAGAGCTTCCAAGACTGGTCTTAGATATGGTGGACGTGTATGAAACTGCTGTAACATATTGATATGAAAAGTTTTTTCTTTTCCCTCTACTGAGACAATATAATCAACATCAGTCTCTCCACAATCTTGTAAGATCCTCTCCATGAAACCAATAATTTATTATCTTTCTTGGGTAATAGTACGTATGCTTCATCATCAGGCCACCGTTGGCGTAATTTGCGGTTTTGGTTAAGAAATAACCTCGCTCTCAGTTTTGCCTTTTCAGATGAGTTTCCTGCAATTTGGCATGCGTCTATTATTTTTTTCCTTAGGTTGATGACATATAGGTATGAGGTTTGAACCTCTTCATTCATCTCAGCTCTAATTAATAGCTGTTTTAATATTGACATTGGGTTTGATTGGACTAAAGCCTGTATGTTCATTTTAATAAACAAGCTGGTACCATAATCTGTTTCTTTAAGGAACTAGCATCTTGATAGTTTCTTACTAATATCCCATTCTTTATGGTATACCAGTGTTTAGCATTGTCATCTACCATTAAATCATTTAAATGAGCAATATGAAAAAATTTTCCTAAAGAATTATCATCTCTCTATCTCTGTCCAAAGGATTCCTTATTCATGAGTTAAATCTGAAATAAAGAATCATCATTAGTATTGACATCATCCATTACCTGTATATCAGCATTACTTTCCTGTTGATAATGAATTATATCATCATTATTATTTTCCTTTTCTTTTGAAGTGATATCTTCAGTTATATCTTCAGGTAATACATCAACAATTGGTATGTGTTGATCCTTCTCCATGCGAGACTGAGCTTTAGTAGTCACAGCATTTTAACGTAGTAAATGTTGTCTCTCCCATTTTTCAATATCCCATTTTATACATTCATGCAGGTAGGTACGTTTCCTAAAATAGTCCCAGCAATTGGATTCTCCAAAAGACCTACAACTGTTATTCTCGTAAAGTATGGTGTATCTAAAAACACCTCAGCTGTTGGTAATACTCTACAGTTCCTACAAACGTGCCGTACAATAACTCTACAATCTGTTAGATGATGCATGATGCATCAACCGTAACTCAAGACAATGGTCTTGAAAATAGGCACCGTTATCACAATTGACGACTCTGCGTGCATCACTCTGTGAATAAAAATAAACAAGAGCCTCCCTAACATTATAATTGTTAATAGGTAAAAGCCTTACATATTTCACATTTGCAGTGAATTGAAAAAATTCACCTAGTGCCTGCCAAGTGGCATTTGGTGGCAAATTTTGCACTAGAACGGTGCATAGATATGCACCTTTATTCACCTGATAATTGAAGATATTCTTCCTTTTTCTTGATGTAATAAACTCATTGTAGGATACATCACGCTGATTGAACTGAGCATGTGACCTATTTCTTTTCATGCCAGTAGGTTTACATTCTGTCTGGTAAGACAGCTTCATTGGCATTTTGAAAAAATTTTCCACAGATGCATTGGTACTAGTTGGCATAAGACCTCTATTTTCATACTCTACACTGTTAGAGGGAAGTGTCACCTTATGACTTTCATTAGTAACCTTAGTATCCTTTTTTTCGACATTATCACTACTCTTAAGAGTAAGTAAACTGTTACCATGCAGTTGACAAAACTTTTTATAGTGGTCCATATCAAAGTAGATGGAACCAATCTGAACATCATCAGTCACGTTAGTTCTTTCCTGGATAGACTGGTCTGTCCTTTTATGACCTAGGTTCCGATCCTGTGGAACATTCTTAGCACTGTTGCTAGGCTTGTCAGGCCCAGATGCAACCTCATTATGTTGATCAAGGAATACTGTTTTACCTGTGGACAAAGGACGAACAGATAAATTATTTGTCATAGTATTTATAGCACTGTTGGCATGTCGCCACGAGTCACTCTCAGAAGAGGCAGTATTATTGTGCGTAGACTCGCTATTATTATAATGATGTCGAGGGAAGTTGTACTTGCCTCGCCAAGATCCATTCACTCTTTTATGATGTGATGATTTGATCTTATCACATTTTGTGTTTTTGACACTAGCATTCCCAGAGCTAGCATTAGACAGTAAATTGCTGTTTAGTACAACATCGAGTAAACCATGTATTCTCCTTCTAGATTGAGCCAATTCTAAATCTTTCAGTGCAATATCATCATTCTGGCTCTTAATAGTCTTCTCAAAATTCAAAACATTACTCTTATCATCACTAAGTAATACCTTAGAAGTAGTCACCTCATCCTGAGTCAAACTTTGTTTTTGTTGACCCTGAGGACATTTTAATTTTTGAATTTCAGTATCACGGTCTGAAATTTTACTCTCAAACTCTGCCTCCAACATGGCTCTTTTCTTTGTTGCCAATGTCTTTAATCTCCTTATAGTTGCATTTTTCATATCTGGCTGAAGCATAGCAACTTGAATTCTTAGACCACGAATTTTAGCAGCCTGTGCTTGAATGTTAGCTTCCATGGCTTCTTTTGCTTTATAAAACTTATCTTTAACAGCAGTAAGTTTATCAGAATAATCATCACTTTGTTTATCAATTTTGCTCTGATAAGCTGCAATGTTGTCTTGCAGTGACAGAATCTCACAGTTCAGAACTTTGTTCTCCTCCAAGGCAGTATCCAACGACTCCTTAGATTTCGAAAAATTAACTTGTAATGACACAAGAACAGCTTTTTCCACCTCCGCTTGAGATTTTAAAACTCTTATCTCATCCAGTAAATCATCAATAAATCTCTCTCTAACATCAATGATACCCAAGAGTTCATTTTCTCTATCACATCAATCTTTTTCCATAGGGAATTCATCACCTCCTTCCATCTCCACCTCTTCTAAATTTTCCATAATAAATTCTTGGAGAGCTGGTCCTTTTAATCCAGACTCCTTTCCTTGTCTTAAAAAATATTCCATGGCAGACATCTCCTCTTCTGCAGCCATGATTTATAATTATTGTGATTCTCAGTAATACACAATATTTTAACTTTTATGTATATGAATATGTCAGCTAAATATTCAATACTTCATCCATCAATCTCAGATCAATTTATAATTGCAGTAATATAGGTGCAGTGAAATATGAGATATGAACAACAAAGAAAATAGCACGTACAACGAGTAATGACAAGATAGACAGGGTTAGAGCAACTGAAGGAAATACAAATGGAAAACAAAGGAATAACTATAACATATATATGAATTAATTTAAACTAATGCTCTAGTACAACTAGACAAGACAAGACGCATATCATAACAATTATGACATCTATGAAATAAATGACAGTCAGGGGAGAATGTACAATATTACAAACAATAATGTAACAAATTGAGTAAAATATTACAATAACAAGACTTATGATAACATACAATAATGAAACATGACTATACAGCTAACAAAAATGGATCTGTTAAATTCAATAGAGGCAAACTTTTATACAACCAGCAGAATATGCTGGGTCCTCTATCTGAATCACACAGATACTGCCCTATAGAACGCTTGATTTGTTCATTCGACCTAGCTTTCGCGGTATTAAATGAACAACTCAAGTCCCACCATCCTTGCCCACTAGTTACAAACAAGTACACGTAACGAAAACCCACATATGGTGAAGTCAGAAATCATGCAAACAGATTATATTTACAGTCAAGCTGTATGTAACAATACATAGACTTATCTGTTGCAAAAAAAAAAACAATCCTCCTTGAGACTTCGACAAGCAAGGATCAATGTGATGGATCGTTTTCCAGGCTGAGGTTAGGCCTAGAATCGTAAGGCTGACACTTGAAAACAACAGCTCTGGTCTATCGCTGACATCTGATCTTTATAGGATGAAAAATCTCCATATAATACTTTGATTTGATATTGAAAATGTCACTTCTTCTTGTTATTGACACTTTGAGATGCATTTGAATGTTGGAAAGTCTCTTCCACACTTTAAAATCTCCGGCAGACGATGAATGCCGCCATTTTGAATAATGTTATTTTTGCTTCTTCCAGATTGTCTGTAAAGCTTGGCCCCCAAAAAGACTGATACGGGTACAATTCCTTAATAGCGTGACTTGCTATGGAGTGGATCAAGAGTGCAACAGACTCAATGCTTCGACACTCTGTCTCTATTTAGGCCTTGAGTCGCCTTCCAGGGTTATGCTAATAGCTCTGCACGTAATAATACTGTGGGTTCAATTTTGGTCAGACACATCCCAAATCCCTGGCCCGCACACAGGCACTCAGGCACAAACACGTCAATAACCATTGACAGTGTACAATTATTTATTACAAGACAATATTGTTCATCTCTTCAAAGTGCACAATATAAGGATTCTCTTCTAGTCGTGTCTAGACTACCGTCTCGTCCTCGGAGACATCATACATTTTAATAAAGTCTGGTACTCACGCATTTAGAAAACTTCACACTCTGCATTTGCCTAAAACTGATAATACACTTGCAGTAGAAGCTGTAATACAATTGATGGTAAAATAGCATGCAGGTGGATTAATAACACAAGCTAAAGATATCGTCCATACGAACATATGCCATCTACACAGGCCGAAGACACAAGCCCAAGTGATTTAAAGAACGCTCAACTTGTCCCAATTTAAAGTTGCCGTCTGCTATCAATTTGAGCAGCCGACAAGACGTCACTTCCTGTAACCACGGACTACCGTGTATAAACAATACAACCACGGAAGTGATCGTATACAAAACAATATGTGATATTTACTCATATCACACATGTTTAAACTTTTTTGGACCTTTGTATATTATTGTTCTAGCAAGGCCAGCAATATTATTTTGCTCATAATCTTAGGCAAAATATTGCCTCTCTTGTTCCGCTGTTTCGTCTAAAACCAAACTGCTCTTCTCGGACTTTGCTGTCTACCTTACTTTTTATTCTTTACTGTATGATTTTGAACAGTATTTTAATTTCATCACTCATGAGGCTGATTGTTCTGTAGAAGGTTGCCACTCAAGTTCTAGAGATAAACCCAGATTTCCGTCTTAAAAAACCCCAGAAATACCCATATTATTTTATGCCTCAAATACACAGGATAGACGATGCTTACACAATCTTTTAGTGCAACTGTAGCACAAATAATCTGTGCTACCAGTTTTTATTTATTTCTTCATTTTTATTTTATTTTTTATTACCGAAAATTCACAATTATATAAAAATGATTTTATTAACACCCCAATAAAAGAATGAACCAGAGTTGGGGCATTGTACGAAGGATGGCCGCCGACCGAGCAAAGTGGAATCAATTTGTTGTTGCCCTACAAGACGCCACTAGGCGTGATGGCCACTGACTGCTTTGACGGTCGGCGGCTAAGGATAAAAGAAGAAAGAAGAAGAATATGAACTCTTGAAAAAAACATACTTTAACAATAACATACTTACAGTAGTTGCATTAACAACATGTTCCTCAAATCAAATATACAATGTTAGTTGAAACTTGTTACTGTGGAAAATTGTCACTTGTCAGCGACTCGGCATCCATGTCAACAACTTCCTCTTCGTCAAGATCATATGCATGAGTTGACAACGTGGAATTTATGATCTCTGCAAATGTTTATAATTTCAAGCCACTCAAAATGATAAATCTCGTACTGCATCATATAGGCAGCCTTGGTGCGCTTCAGTCACATTTTTCTTTAGCAATTGTGCTGTCTGGAAACATCTGCTCACAACATTCAATCAAATGATCAGCTTGCGAAAACGGAGTATTATGTTCTGCCATGAAAGCCGACAACAATATCAACGCTTTAGCAATTTTGTCTTGGAGGCAGGGCTCTTTTGGTTTGATGAAAAACTTGTTAATGTTCAGTTTTGCTTTTGGCTTCGAAGTTTTTTGTGTGCTTCTGTGTGCTTTTATGTGTCAATAAAGCTGTTTTGTTGGCATTAGTTAATGTACAGGAACAGACCGTACAAATCGCAGCATAGCGATTGCCAGAGTCAGGCTTTATCTAATCGTTCAGTTTGCTGTCTGTTAGCCATTCCTCACAAAAAGCCTGCTGATACCATGGCTTTACATTTTTACACGGTGGCGCGTGTGTCGTCATGCTGCTACAACTACCTAGCGTACCTTCATCATCGCTCATTTTATAATCTTAATTTTAATTATTTTTTGACAAAACAACAATATGCTGTTTATCAGCTCAAGTCTAAAATTTAAAAGGAATGCTTTCAAACACATCGCAAAAATGACTGAGTATTGTAGATGACAACCATTAACAGAATAACAGGAAATAGATAGCTGATAACTACTACAATAACACCAACAACAACAAATACTACAATAATAACAACAACTACTACTACAATAACAACAACTACTGCCACTGCTACTACAATAACAACAACTACTGCCACTGCTACTACAATAACAACAACTACTACCACTGCTACTACAATAACAATAACTACTACCACTGCTACTACAATAACAACAACTACTGCTACTACAATAACAACAACTACTACCACTGCTACTACAATAACAACAACTACTACCACTGCTACTACAATAACAACAACTACTGCTACTACAACAACAACAACTACTACCACTGCTACTACAATAACAACAACTACTGCTACTACAATAACAACAACTACTGCCACTGCTACTACAATAACAACAACTACTACCACTGCTACTACAATAACAACAACTACTACCACTGCTACTACAATAACAACAACTACTGCCACTGCTACTACAACAACTACTGCCACTGCTACTACAATAACAACAACTACTGCCACTGCTACTACAATAACAACAACTACTGCCACTGCTACTACAACAACTACTGCTACTGCTACTACAATAACAACAACTACTGCCATTGCTACTACAATAACCACAACTACTGCTACGAGTAAAAAACAACGTCATTGATTTGGTTAAAAACAAGAATTAAATTTAAGTGGAATAAAAAAAAAATAAAGCACATAATTTTTTACATTTAATTATAATATAAATATAATGCTCAGTGCACAAAATATACATACATTGTAAATGCCAATTGTCAAATATACCCAGATTAATGCAGATTTGGAAAAAAAATACCCAGATAGAAGCCAAAAAACCCAGATCTAGTAAAAAATACCCAGCTGTGGCAACTCTGGTTCTGTATGCCTGACCTACAAAAAAAAAAAAAAAAAAAAACCTAGAAATGAAAATTATTAGTTACTTTTTAAACAATTTTGTGTGTGTCGGCTTTTAATCTTTTTTTTTTTTTTTTTGGGAGATTATAATTTTATTTGACATATCAAAAGACCGAGAAGCGATCGTGCAGAGATTACTGGTAAATACACTAATGTTAACGTACATAACTATACATAATGGTACCATTCTTTCATTGCAATGTATGCCCTATAAAGTAGGGCTTGAAAAATAGTTTATAGACTCATTATATTGCTCCTCTCCACGGAAATCTTTAGTAAATTTTTTTTTTTATACATTTAATTGCTTTTTTTTTATAGTAATATTACAAACATCACGTGCATTATTAAAATACAAGGTCAAATCGAAATACAGATAAAAGTCATATACACTCCTAGACACATACTTCTACCAAATGTCTACTCTCACTAACATAACAATAAAACAACCATCGTGTGATATATACATTCATAATCAAAAAGTCAAGTCAAGCCATGCTGTGCGATTCTCCCCCTGATTTTAAGAGCATTTGCAGTACAAAAACCGCGTCAACGACCTCCCACGAACACACTCAGGGACCAGTGGACAATGCAGACCTTGACACTTCAACGGCGTCCAGAAATGTGGTCAACATGACCTCCAGTGAATACAGAAGTAGTTTAAAAGGTCAAGCTTAAGTTCCTTTTCGCTCTTTATTTTCCATTGTGGACAACCAGGT
The DNA here is from genome assembly GCA_024509875.1 of Oreohelix idahoensis. Lineage (NCBI taxonomy): Eukaryota > Metazoa > Mollusca > Gastropoda > Stylommatophora > Oreohelicidae > Oreohelix > Oreohelix idahoensis. The sequence goes on along the minus strand of JAMPIV010017780.1, from coordinate 25,828 downwards.
ATTCTGACCGAAGTCCACACTGTCTCTTTTTTTTTTGTAAAGTTTTGGCGTTTTTTTTATTTTTTTTTATTTGGGAAAGGGGAGGGGGGGGATTATAATCTTATTTGACATATCAAAAGGCCGAGAAGCGATAGTGCAGAGATTACTGGTAAATATACATAATGGTACCATACTTTCATTGCAATGTATGCCCTATGAAGTAGGGCTTGTAAAGGCTTGGATTTTTTATTTTTTTTTTACATTTAATTATAATATAAATATAATGCTCAGTGCACAAAATATACAAACATTGTAAATGCCAATTGTCAAATATACCCAGATTAATGCAGATTTTGAAGAAAAAAAAATACCCAGATACCCACACGGAAGCCAAAAAACCCAGATCTAGTAAAAAAAAATACCCAGCTGTGGCAACACTGGTTCTGTATGCCTGACCTACAAAAAAAAAAAAAAAAAACTAGAAATCAAAATTATTAGTTACTTTTTAAAACAATTTTTGTTGTGTCGGCTTTTAAAGCCGAGCCAAAAAATAAATTACCATTTAAAAATAATTTTTTTTTTTTTAATTTTATTTTAGCATTTTTATTCACATTCCGTGTAAATTTACAAAGCCCTTTGCATTGAAACATTGACAATAGTATGAAAATAAGTATAAAAATGAAAATGCAATGAGCAGCTGTTTAGAAAAAAAAAAAAAACTTTCATTCCTTGCACACAGTCATTTACACACTCTTGTACTCTGAAAGTTACACATTGCAAATTTTGTAATTGTAGTGTTGAAAAAACACTATTTTCAACCGCTATTTTCCGACTTTCCATGCTGGCGGTCGTCGTCATAGTCCCAGTCCCCAGAATTACATTTGGTTGGTCGTAAAACTTCAACGTGTCACAGCGTTCCATAGATACACCGTCAACAAAAAAGTCCCGTGTTCTGATTTTCCCTGCCACGATTTAACGACCACTGTTTGAATGCTTGGCGGTCGCTCTGTCCCAAGCCCTTAATTACGGGTGCCGGACATCGCTGTCGTAAATCTTCAACGTGTCAGAGTACCTTATGTAGAAACTGGGGCGAACGGATAACATTAAAGTTTCCCAAAAACATTTTTTAAAATTTTTTTTTAATTTTTTTTTTGTTCCTCTTTGTGGACACCCACGCATTCTGACTTGTGCAAAATTATCATATAAAGGGCTAACTTCTACATCATCCGTTTTAAAATAATAACAAAATAAATAAACTACTCATGTATATATGCATTCGAATTGTCCTATAAAAACTCTTACTTTTGCATCAACCGTCTTAATCAAAATAATAATAATAATAAATACAAAATAAATAGACTACACATGTACATATGCATTTAAAATGTAAACATAATAATGACAATAATAATAATGATAATAGATACATAGAAAATAAAATAATAATAATTTAAAGGCAGGCTTCTCTCTGCGGACATGACAAAGTGGAGGATGAAAATTTTTTTTTTAACTTGCACACACACTCTCTCACATGTACTTAAGATAAAAATATTGGGTGATGGAGTCCCTCACCTCTAACGTTGTGTGTTAGGGAAAGAGGAAGAAGGATGAGGATATGTGTTAAAGGGAGTGGGGAAGGTAGAAAAAAAACACAGGTGGGGGAATAACACGTAATTGGCAGTAAGGTTGGGGGTGAGGGAAAGGAGAGGTTATAGGAAAGTGACCTTCGTATAAACTAAAGGAATGGATTTAAGGTACAGGTAGCTGGGGATAGTGGACCGGTTTTAAAATAAGCGTCACTCGCTGGAGAAACAAATTTAGGAGAAAAGCTGGACGGATAATTTTGTACTCAAATACTGATTGAATGCGACATTTCCAAATTATAAATCGAAATTCCGAGAGTAAAAGAATTAACTGAAAATGGATGTCTGGTAGTGTCTTGGGAATTGAATTAAGCATAATCGCTTTGAAAATGTCTGTTTTTGTTTTCTTATGTGTGTCCAGTATGTCTTGTAAGATTCTCTGTGCTGGTATAATTGTACTACATTTATAGAAAATGTGTTCCTCACTTTCTTGTACATTTGCCTGGCACATCTTGCATCGTGATTTTCGTTTTAATCTGTGTGCTGCTCTTTCTGTGGTTGGTGTCATGTTATATAAAAGTCGATATGTGACTTCTCTGGCTTTTGGTGCGATGCTTTTGTTGTGAAGATCGGTGAAAATCTCAGTGTAATCTGTTATAAAGTAATTGTAACCGCTTTTAATTCTTAGGTGTAAAGGTGGTGCTTGTAACCTGACTAAGTGTTTGTAAATTTTGTTTGTTTTCTGGTTAATTAAAATTTCGTGTCCTCTGATGGCTTGTATGCATGTCCTGTAAAAGTGTGGTAGTGTGCCGTAATGGTGTGGGACATTGTTCTTTAGCGGCCTCAGTCTAGCAAGTCTAAGCCCTGCGTAGTAATAGGCTAATGTGTGTCGTTCTGGGTCTCTTATTATATTTCCTACATGTCTGATTCGAAGTGCCTTTATTTTTGTCCCTATATCCTGGAGGGCAACTCCCCCGAATCTTTTCTCTTGCATGAGTGTTTGATGTTTAATGTTAAATAAAGTGTGCCCAAAAACAAAACGCATAATCTCCTTGTTTATCTCTGTCACCGTATGTTGTGGAGGGTCAAAGACTGTAGCAATGTAAATTATTTTTGGAATAATAAAGCAGTTCACTATAGCACTTCTGGAAAAAATGGTTGTATTTTTGTATTTGTAGCGGTGAAGTGTGTCTGTGGTATATGCGACTAAGTTCTGCCATGTGACTTTGTGTGTGCGATTCGGGTGAGATGGGAAGTATATACCGTACAGTTTCATGCTTGTTGTTGACGTTAAATCAAAGGGGAAATCTGCTTTGTTTTTCCATCTGCCTATACCCATAATTGTAGACTTTTGGACGTTTAATTTTGACCCACTACCTTTATCAAAACCAACGGGCTGATCACCCGTTTGCCAGTCACTTCGATTACGGAAACAACAGCAAATGGATTGATTTGCCGTTGCCCTAAAGACGCCAATAGGCGTGATGGGAAACAATGGCAAAGGAAACCTATCTGCTGTTGCCCTAAGACGCCACTAGGCGTAATGGCCACTGACTGCTTTGACGGTCGGTGGCTAAGGACGGAAGAAGAAGAAGACCTTTACCAAAAAGCGTGAAAGTGTCTAGAATATTTTGTATAGACCTATCATTGGGGGGAAAGAAGGTGGTATCGTCTGCGTAGGCAAGCAACTTTTGTTCCCCTTAACCTTGAATAAAAGTGCCTCTGATGTTACTGTCTTGTCTAATTTTCTCTAGCAGTGGTTCTAGAGCGAGTACATAGAGTAGAGGAGAAAGTGGACATCCCTGTCTAACAGATCTTGTCAGCCCAAAAGCCCCAGTAAATGAATGATTTACCAAAACCTTTCTTTCAGGTTTTGTGTATATAATTTCAATCCACTTTCTAAAGTATTCACCAATGTTGCAGTGTAGTAAAGTTTTATGGAGGTATGAGTGGGATATTCTGTCAAAGGCTTTTTCCTGGTCTAGCGATAGGATTGACGACTGGCAATCCTTCTGATGTGTGTAAGTGATGATGTCTCTTATGAAGTGTGAGTGCTGATGAATGTTTCTGTGCTGGACACTACACTGTTGGTCTTCGTGTATGAGTGTAGCCATGAACGGTTTGAGTTTGTTTGTTAGTTATGTCGGCTTTTAAAGCCGAGCCAAAAATTAAATCACCATTTAAAAATAAATTTAAATGGGTTCATTACTAATAATATCTACCATGCTGAATAAAACTGTAAGCTGCTAGACTAGTTCTAATACTAAAACTTAAGACTGGCTGAAAAAATTTAACTTGCTAAAATGTTTATGTCTTTATTTTTATTAATACAAAATATTTAAACTGTTACCCTTATATAATAAATAAAGAAAAAACTTTTTTTTAAATGTTTAATTTTTTAAATAAGAAATGAACAGTTTTTACAAGTTTTATTACATAAATGTAATTACATTTTTTGTTACTTTTATTTCCCTTGGCTAATTAACACTTTTTTTTACTTCCCTTGAAAAAACTAACGTGGTCAAAGTCTTTGTTATCTCCCATAATGACGCGTTTTTTAACACTGTCAGAGTCACCACTTGTCTATTATCATCATCTTCACCACCTGCCATCTGCACACGAAGGTCAACAGCAATGGATCTTCGGCGTCTTCCATCTCTTGCCTTGATAGCTCTTTCCTGTCTATCTCTTGATGTTATCTTCCCATTTATACCGCTGCCTTCGTCTTGCACGTTTGCCTTCAGCTCTGCATGCCATTATGGTCGTTAGCAATGTGTTATGTATTTTCATTTGACCAAAATATGTTAGCTGTCTGATTTTAACCTCTTTCATTATTTCTTTTTGCATTCCTAGGTTTTCTCAGACTTCTTTATTTGATTTATTCTCATTTCCCAATCGTCTAGACATCCACATCTCAAGGGCCTCTTTTCTTTCTTCCAATTGTTTGTTAATTGTCCGTTGTTTTTTACGACTTTCGTCCATGAAGAATATCACGGCTGTTTGTACCCTATACCAGAGCACTCTTTTAGTTTCGGTGACCGGATTTCTGACACCGGGTATAACATTTTATAAATCATTACACACTCGTTCTGGATAAACACAGAGCTAAAATTCTTGTGTGTGCTATAAGTTATAGTATAACTTTGTTCTGTGTTTTATTTTTGATTGCATTTTTGTTTGTTTGAAATTAGTTTTGACGGAGTTACAGACTTTTGAAAACAGCGTCATCATTTGAGGAAATTCATAAAATAAGTAATCTTTTTATTAATTTAATATCTAAAAATCGGCCCATTCGTTTGAGTTTATTATTATAAAGTCTTCTCGAAGGGAAGCTAAAGATTATTTCCACATACTTTTGTTTTTGGTTTCATATCTTGAGAATGTGTGGTAGTCAGTTTTGTGAGTTTGGCATTACAAGAACAAGCATATTGTCACCAGATTTTATAACATTTAAATCATTGTAAACGCATTCCTGATACTCGTAAATCTCAAATAAGGTTGTTAAAAAATAACTTTTTGTAAAGCACCATCTGTGTTTGCATTTTCATTCATTTATAATGATATTTAGCTGCGTATATAAGCGTCAGAAAACATGTAAAGCTATAGATAGATTACTTCCACATCCTTTGATCTATCTTTCAAGTCTTGTTAATCTTGTATTTATAATATGAATGTCTTTTTTTATTGTGTGTGAGATAAGGACTGTTCCATTAGTGTTCTTTGGTAGACAATCCTGTGCACATGACGGCTGCCAAAGAATTCTAAGTAACTGTTTGTATATCTTCTTTCATTCACAGTTCAAAGTTACAATGCGGGTAGTAAATTTAGAGAAACCAAATTCTAAATCTAATACCATCCTTTTATCAATGGCTAGAGTCTGAGATACATATGATAATTTAGAAATATTTATGAATGGCATGAAAGCTCAGATAGAGTCACTAAAAGGTTTAGAGTGGGATGGTAAAAAAGTTGTTGTTTTCTTATTCGGGGATTATGACTTTTTGATGAAAATGTTTGGTTTGTCTGGAGCTCAAGGAACATACCCATGTCTGTGGTGTCTCCAGCAAAACAAGGAAATAAAGACATCCAGAGAGCATACAACTTGCAAACCAAGAAGTTTGGCCATGTTGATAAGAGATTACAATAGATATATGAAATATGGGAAAGGGAATAAAAGGCAAGTGGCACGTTACCATAATTGTTTACACAAACCAATGTTAGAGATTGAAATTGAAAATGTAGCTCCTCCTTACCTTCATATTTTATTAGGCATTGTTTTGAAACACCACAGACTTCTAGAACAGGTAGCCGATACAATAGACGCAAAGATATTTGAGAATCCGCAAGAGATACATGCAAACATTAGTACTGTTAAGAACTTGAAGAGATTTGGTAGGAACTGGAAACAGGCAGAAGAATTAGAAGCTAAAACTGAATTTTTTCAGGCAGGTATTGAACTTTGTGAGGATAAGGAAGAGACAGGTAGTTTTAAAGTTAAACTTGGAAATGCACAAGATGCGCTGGCCAAACTTCAGTTTCAAGATCTGTGTGCTAGGTCTGGTCCAGTTTGCTCACACTTGGACAAAGTACTAGCCAAACACAAAATCATACCACAGGCTTATCATAGCAGAGCATTCATAGGGAATCACTGCCACAGATATCTCACACAAAAAGTTTATAAAGATCTTACAAGAGCTATCATTACACAAATACTGAAAATTACAGACAAACAAGATATAACTAACATAGTGATGCGTGATGCCATATGATGATGGATGGTATCCGCATGTCTGGTTTTGTGTGGTGTGCAGATGTGTTCAGTCAAAACAATGTTCATACAAAAATAACAGGGCAATCCACATAGGACGTCAGTAAACTCACGACGTATAAAGTCAATGATTCTTGTAACAGCCGTTGACGTTTTTCTTCATTATTTATTGTGGACGCCACAGTGACAAAATGGTTACGCGAATATGTAGGCACATCAAACAGTCATTATCACAGCAACATTCAATACAGCAATAGACGGTAGACAGCATTACAATGATGAGTCGGATGCATGTTATATTTCAAAGTGCTGTAAATGTAGTCAGGTGGATGTTACGCACGGATCATTATTATTTTTCGTTTGTATAAACATTTTTCATATGTATGATCATTTTTTTGACTGAAGTGTGTATTATGTTTTCTATGGTCAAAGGGACATAATCCGAGTTATCGAAACTACAATTTTTTAGGAGTTTGCCTTCTCTTGTATAGAGACACGTTCGGTCTATAATTTCTTGAACGAAGCGTGACCACATCTCCTTATTTGGTAGTACCAGTCAACTATGGTAGATGTCTGAAACCTTTCTTAACGCTTCTTTTCATGACCATAAAAGGCGCGACTGTGTAAGACTTTTATCTCGAATGTTCTTAGAATCGTCTTATTGTGAACGGCAACTCAGAGATTGTCGTTCTGCGCATGTCAAAAGCTGGGAGTTCGTTCTGTGTGTTCCGCCCAGTTCGGGAGTTGAGAAATGGTTTAAGAAGCGAGCAGACGCAACTGCGTCTTGTGATTCTCTGAGGGAAATACATTGTCTTTGTGAGTTAGTTAGCTAACTAGACTATTTCCCAGTATTATTCACGCCTGCCTGGAGGCATATGTTCATGGTTGATTTTCCGAAATAAGGTAATTCCTCTTGTATCGAACTTTATGCTATCATCTAGAGGTTCGTCATTTTGTCGCCTATTTGCTCGCCTGTGTGATGCAAAATGGAGAGGTACTTTGACTAGGATTAAGTCACCGGTATCTTTATACCTGAACTAGTTAAATATATATGGGTCGCTCTAGACCAACAAGACTATTGTCTGTGTTCCAGGATTCGTTATATCAGAGATCACGTCCAAGTCAGATGGTTAGACTTAGGAACATTATAAAGGTCGAGCTGACCTGTAGCCCATGTATGCTATTCACGTGCAGACAGTGAACGGACTTATTGTATACAACTGATCTGCTAGCATCAGAATGGGAGCATTTATTATTGTTTATGAACATTGAAGATCTGTAGCTGACACTGTTGCAGAAATTATTATTATTTATACAGCTTCACGAACTAGAACTCTATGATTTATGAATTTCTGAATCTATTGAACTGTGATGTCTTATGACGCATATATACAACAGCTGTCATTGCTGACTACAGAAATTGTTTTCAATGTGCCATATCATCTTGCTGAACTCGTTAACTATGTTGATGTCATAAGTATCATGACTGTTTTGTGGCGTGCAATAAATGGAAGAAACTTATACAACGAAGTTACCCTTTCTATGACTCTACACGTCATGTTGCCTGTGTGATAACCCTGTGAACTGTTCCACTACCACATACACAGCAACATCCTAAATCAGAGAAGACACCTACATCTTACACTTTAACACCAGGTGTCGATAAGGGTGGCAAGTTACCACTTCAGCTCAAATCCACCCTTATCATTTTTGGTGGCCAGAGCTGGTTCTATCATCTGATATTTTGGCGCACCATATCATTTTTGGTGGCCAGAGCTGGTTCTATCATCTGATATTTTGGCGCACCATATCATTTTGGTGGCCATAGGTTGGTTCACTCTGATTCCAGCTATCAAGGGGGTCAGCAAACCCAGACATCATCATCATACTAGATACAACTACAGCATCAACTACCACCTTACAAGAAATTTTATTGAAAGTATCCGGATTTTCTGACAGTTGCTGATTTTGAAACTACCCGGCGCTGCTCGGCAATATTGAAGTTTATGTAAAATTAGAAGGACAAGTACCGAGCGAATGGATTTCCTGATCTGGTGAAAAGAAGGACAAGTGCCGTAACAACTGTTCCGGTCTCAGGGGTACTGTTGCGGGTTCAGAAGGTCAAGTGCCGGTTAAATCAATTTAGAAGATTCAGAAGGTCAAGTGCCGTAACAACTGTTGCAGTATTAGAAGCTCATTTCCTTCGTCATGGCTGTTTATGGGAGCAGAAGTTAATCAACGTTGGATCATTATCCTCAGAATGCTGATTACATCCTGTTCTGCACCGTGCTGACGCTGGATTTATAGAAGTTAAGTGGCCTGTTTTGTTTGTGAACTGTGCCCTTATGTTCTAACTGAGCCTTCTGTACTTTCACACTTTCTCCTATTGTTTTCATGATACATGTTTATATGTTATATGTTATTTGTTATTTGTATATTTATATGTTTATATTTCAGCGGGTTTTCTCGGTTGGGCGGTGTCTTTCAGTAGAAGATACCACGTCACAGAGGTTCTACTGTTAGCGTTTTCGTTAGGGACTGTGCGAATTTCCTACAGTGAAATTTGCTAGCGACAATCGTTGCTATATCTGTTTAGTTGTGACGAGTTGTGCTTTATTTTTGTTTCTTGTATATATATATTTTTTTTCTTTTTTCTTTTCTCTCTTTCTTTGTGTTTTTTAGTTTCGATTTCGATTGTTTGTATTTGTAGGTCTCCCCTTTGCTATTATTCAGTTCTTTACGTATATTTTTGTGTATACACTGTAGCGTCATTTGTTAGTCATATCTTCGCATATTTCTTTTTAGTTTTGCTGTTTGTGTATTTGACTTATGCGAATGTTTTCGTATTGTTTGATCTTTGTTGTTGTTTACATTGACTTTGATCTTTGTTGATTGTTTACATTGACTCTGATCTTTGTTATTGTTTACATTGACTCTGATCTTTGTTGTTGTTTACATTGACTCTGATCTTTGTTGTTGTTTACATTGACTTTGATCTTTGTTATTGTTTACATTGTTGGTGACCTTTGTTATTGTTTACATTGTCTTGTTATTGTTTACATAGTTCTTGCATAGTTAGCTTTCACTATTGTTAATATATGCTCATGCACTATTGGTCTATAGTGCACTTATCATAACTAACTGGTGTTTTTTGCTTATGCACTATTGTAGTGCAGTTATGATAAATAACTGATGGTTATGCACTGATTTGGGTAGTGCACTGTTAATTAAGAGGTGACTTGTGATATTATTATACATTTGATAATACAAGTTGGTGTCAACTCCTGTTTCCCACAGAGATTGGGTTCAACATAGAGATTATACAAGCACTTTATTAAGTCTTGTTGCTATTTAACATTGAAATAAGATAATTAATTATTTCAGGTTCTGTACTCACATTTTAGACATCATGTCTACATTTGAGTACTTTATTGAGCAGGGTAAAGCCCTTGGGAAGACAGGTGATAAATTAGAAGAATTTGCGACTGTTCAATATGCCAAGGCATTGAAGTCGGAAGAAAAGAAAATGAAAGAACAAACTGAACAAAAGAGAATAGAGGCTGAAATAGAACAAAAGAAACTGCAGATGCAGGTGGAGGAAAAAAGATTTCAAATGGAAATGGAAAAACAAAAAAGAGAAGCTGAAAATAAGAGAATTGAAAAAGAAGCTGAAAATAAGAGACTTGAAAAAGAAGCTGAAAATAAGAGACTTGAAAAAGAAGCTGAAAATAAGAGACTTGAAAAAGAAGCTGAAAATAAGAGACTTGAAATAGAGGCTGAAGAAAAAAAGTTACAGAGGCTGAAGAAAGAAAGTTACAGGCCCAGGCTGAAGAAAGAAAGTTACAGGCCCAGGCTGAAGAAAGAAAGTTACAGGCTGAGGCTGAAGAAAGAAGGTTACAAAGAGAGGCTGATGAGAGAAAAGCAAAAATGGAACATGATGAAAAAGTCTTAGCTTTAGAGTTAGAGAAGTTAAAGTTATTGAACACTGGTAATGCTAATGATGCAAATAAGGTGTCAAATAAGACTAATGCTAAGGATTTCAAGCTTAATCTACCAGCATTTAATCCCTCAATCGATGATATAACATTTTATCTAGATAGATTTGAAAGTGCATGTAATGTGCATAATATAGATAAAACATTATATGTGTATCATCTGTCCAAGATACTTAGAGGTGATGCTTTGACTTTGTTGAGTATGGTAGATGTGCCTGACAAAAACAACTATGAGGTTGTCAGGGCGGCATTGTTAAAGAAGTACCAACTTAACGAGGACGGATATCGTCTTAAATTTAAAACCATGTTACCAGAAACTGGAGTTGAATTCTCTGAATTCATCTCAGGCATCCGTCTTACTTTTTTACGATGGGTTGAGTTGTCTAAGACAGAAAATACATTTGAAGCTCTTATGGATTTACTACTTAGAGATAAGGTTATGTCTTCTGTTAATGAAGCTTTTCTATCTTTTCTTCATGAGCGTAAGCCTAAAAACATAAAAGAAATGGAAGAATACTGTAGCCAGTATGTTACTGCGCATCCGCACATAACCATTAGTAACTCTAAGGTGAAAGAAGGTCTGCCAGTTGCTTCGGCAGCACCTTATGGCCCAAATTTTATGCGTAAATTTCAGGGTAGCCAGAAAAATTTCAATAAAAAGAGTAATCGTAATTATGCCCAGAACCATAGTGATCAATTCCAGGGTGATTCTTCTTCCCAGAACTGGAGACAACCTAATACTACACGTTATTCTACTCCGGTTAACTTTAGAAATTTTCACAAAGGTAATCGGTATAGAGGGAAATATTTTATGCAGAGACCTCAATACCAAGATAATAGAGGTTCTCAACAGCATAGAGATAGTAATGACAGTTATGGAAACTGGAACTCAAACCAGGATAAAAATTACAGTAGGGACTTTAATGATAATTGCAGAGGCAATAATGGTCGCGGTAGATCGCAACACAAGAGATAAAGATATCAACAGACAAACTCTGTTCAACAAGAATCTCAGGGAGCAGATAAACAGGTTAATAATGATAAAGACCATAATGCTATCGGATGCTCATCTTTTGATTTTGGTAGGGCAAATAAATGTATCCAATGCAGTACTTTATTTGATCCGAAAACCGTTAGTACTCTAAGCTGTGGTCATCCTTTGCCCGCTCTTCCTGCTAATGTTGCTCATGATGGGAGAGGTTCTCTTATATTACATAAGGGGCTAGTAAATAGTAATCCAGTCTCAGTGTTGTTTGATTCTGGATGTACTACTGTCGGCGTTAGGCAATCTCTTGTAGATCCATCCTGTGCTACAGGAAAAGTCATCAAATGTGTCACATTTGGTGGCACGTTAGAAAAGTATCCTACTGCTATAATACACATTGCTACTCCTTTCTTCACGGGAGAGGTCCACGCGTGTCTACTTCCAAACCCTATTGCGGACCTTATTATTGGTCGTATTCACGGAGTTAGGGAATGTACCCCACAGCAGATTGCTGTTTGGGAAGAGCAAAACATTGAAGCTACCAATGCGGTGGTCACAAGAGCACATGCTCTGGATCCACCTCAAACTTCATTAACTAATAATGATGAAGTAAATGACCAAGATAGTCACTTGACTATTACACGTGACTCATTTATCAAATTGCAAGAAGAAGATCCTTCTTTACAAAAATTCTTCATTCTAGCAAAAAAAGGTGATCCTAATCAGAACACTAATAGGAAATCTTGGATTTCTATGAAGAACGGCGTACTTGTACGTATGGTACAAGACTCGACTACGTCCACTCATTCACAAATTCTTGTGCCTAAGAGCATGAGATTGCAAATATTGCAACATGCTCATGACTCGCAATGTGCTGGACATATGGGTTTTTCCCGTACAAAGTCGAGGGTTCTTGCGGCTTTCTTTTGGCCATTTGTGAGCAAGGACATACGAATGTACTGTCGCTCTTGCAAAGTATGTCAGGAGGTCAAATCTAAAGGACCACGACATGCTGCGCCTATCCAGGCTGCTGACATTCCTATTCGCCCTTTTCAAAAAATGGCAATAGATATTATCGGTCCTTTTAGAATTAAGTCGGCTAGAGGACATCAATTTATCCTTACATGTGTCGATATGTGCACACGTTGGCCAGAGGCAATACCTCTCAAGAGCATCTCAACTGCTGATATCGCAGACGCTCTTTGGCTGATATTTTCTCGCTTGGGTTTTCCCGGAGAAATATTGTCAGACCATGGCACTCAACTTATATCAGACACTATGTCACAGGTAATGTCTATGCTACACATTAAAAGGTCTCTCAGCAGTATCTATCACCCAATGTCTAATGGGTTGGTCGAACGTTTAAATAGGACTCTGAAAACTTTACTTGGTAAAATAACTGAGGATCATCCTCAGGATTGGGACAGGGTCTTACCCGCGGCTCTCTTTGCGTATAGAGAGGTCCCCAATGAACATACGGGGTTTTCCCCTTTTGAACTTGTCTTTGGCGCGCAACCGCGCGGCCCTATGTCTTTACTTCACGATCTAATCACTGCCGATAATATTAGCGATGAGACTCAATCTTCTTATGAGTACGTCATTGCTCTTAGGCAAAAGATCATCGAGGCATGCAAACTAGCAACTTCGTCTTCAGAATTTGCTAAAGAAAAGGCAAGGCAGTTTGCAAATAAGAATAGATGTCTACGACAACTTTGTCCAGGTGACAAAGCTCTCGTTCTACTTCCTTCAAGGGAGAACAGACTTCTAATTGCATGGAAAGGTCCATATGCAATAGTCTCCAAAATTTCTGATGTCGACTATGTTGTCGATATTGATGGAAAGCATAAAACTTTCCACATAAATATGCTCACAGAATTTTATGAAAGACCTGACTATTTGCAGCCTATTTTCCAGGCTACGGACAATTCACAAGCAACTCATGGTCAGTACTCATCTCTGTCAGTTATACAGGATGAGGAAACTACTTTTTCTGATGTCAATCTTCCTCTTTCTATGGTCCCACTTTATTCTACGGAATCTTGGAAAAACGTGACCGTTTCTCCAAATCTTTCCGCTGAGGAACATCGACAAGTTTCTTCGATGTTGCAAACATTTCAGGATGTTCTTACAGACATCCCGGGACACACACATGTCATAGAACATGACATTGTGCTAACTGATCACAATCCTATCAGAGTCAGACCATATCCAATACCTATCCATTTCCAGTCTCAAGTCGAAAAAGAATTGGATGAAATGATACGTTTGGAAATCATTGAACCATCCACTTCAGCATACTCTTCGTCTATGGTTATTGTTCGAAAGAAGGATAATAACATTCGCATTTGCGTAGATTATCGCAAATTGAACCAAGTTACGAAGTTCGATGCTGAACCTATGCCTTCATTAGAAGAGCTACTCAATAAACTTTCTAATTCTAGATTCTTTACCAAACTAGATTTGTCTAAAGGTTATTGGCAAGTCCCGCTAACTGAACGTGCCAAACCTTTTACAGCTTTTTCTACACCTAGGGGTTTATTCCAATGGAATTTCATGCCTTTTGGTCTTATGAACGCCCCTGCTACATTCGTACGCATGATGCGGCGAATTCTCGCATATCGTACAGATGTCATAGCATACCTAGATGATATCTGTCTATTCAGTGATTCTTGGGAAGATCACTATTTGGGTTTATACGAATTACTGTCTACTCTTCGCGAGTATAACTTGACTGCAAAACCCTCTAAAGCCTTTATAGGATTTAGCGAGATTTCTTTCCTAGGTCATCGGGTTGGTCATGGTCTTTTAAAGACAGAGGACCACAATGTTTCAAAAATACTTAACATTTCGGTCCCTAAGACGAAGAAACAAGTAAGGAGTCTATTAGGTTTGATTCAATTCTACGGACGATTCATTCCGAATCTGTCCTCCATTATGGCACCGCTTTCTACTTTATTGAAGAAAGGGTCGCCTAATCTGATCCGCTGGTCTAAAGAATGTCAATCCTCATTGGACCAGGTTAAAGCCCTATTTTCATCTCCACCTATTCTTAAGTTACCTACTATTGAGAAGACTTTTGTTCTTCGAAGTGACGCCTCGTCAACAGGGATTGGGGCAGCACTAATGCAGGAGTATTCTGATACTTTGCATCCGGTGATGTATATCTCTAGGAAATTAAACGCTGCAGAAAAGAATTACTCGGTTTTAGACCGTGAGTTATTGGCTATGGTATGGTCTATTCTGAAGTTACAAAGATTTCTTCTAGGCGCACATTTCATTGTGGAAACCGACCAGAAAGCGCTTACTGCTATTCAGAGCAAAAACTTGAAGAGCTCGAGGTCCACTCGTTATGCCATAGCTCTTCAACCATTTCATTTCTCGGTTCGAGCTATCCGTGGTTCGGATAATGTAATGGCAGACATTCTGTCCAGATGTCCACACGATTCCACATGATTCTTCTGTCATATATATATATTTCCTGATATACAGTCCAATGTTATAATGACATGTTAGTAGATTTTGTCTCACTTTTTTTTTTGAGGGAAATTTATAACATTGTACCATGTAATTATCTAAGAAGGCTTAGTTAGTGATATACGGGCCAAAAGATCACTCGGCCACATTTAAATAAATTATTTTCAGGATTGTATTAAGAAATTTACCAGTTGTCTTTAAGATTTGTGTTATTGATATTTTCGCAGCACATCATTGAAGTCTGCGAGTTTATGTCCATTGTGGAACTTTGAGGATATCAAGTCCTGTCCTACATTGGGAGCGGATGATGTCCACATCTTCTTCTATTGAATGTTTTATGTCACCGAAGATCAACACATGTATTACTTATTAATTACTGTTACTTTATATAATGTAATAATATAGTGCGGTATATTAGTAAATTACACCGCTATTTGCAACACATTGTATGATAACACATAATATATTTAATTTCATATATTGGTATGAGAATAATTTGATTGTCATTATGTTGTTGCCATCATTGTGGCGTGTGTTGGTGGCACCTTCCTGGAATATATCAGCGTATACTTAGATAAATTTTTTCTCTAAGGATCTGAGATATGATCTCAGTGTCGCTCCATGCGTTGAGCTAATTTGTTAGGTATATATCCACGCATCATACGTGCGTTAGGAGCCTAGATTTTTTCCGGCTCCAGGATTTAAAAAAAAAAATGTTTCATTTTTTTTTTCCAGGGAGGGTGCGGTAATGTTACGCACGGATCATTATTATTTTTCGTTTGTATAAACATTTTTCATATGTATGATCATTTTTTGACTGAAGTGTGTATTATGTTTTCTATGGTCAAAGGGACATAATCCGAGTTATCGAAACTACAATTTTTTAGGAGTTTGCCTTCTCTTGTATAGAGACACGTTCGGTCTATAATTTCTTGAACGAAGCGTGACCACATCTCCTTATTTGGTAGTATCAGTCAACTATGGTAGATGTCTGAAACCTTTCTTAACGCTTCTTTTCATGACCATAAAAGGCGCGACTGTGTAAGACTTTTATCTCGAATGTTCTTAGAATCGTCTTATTGTGAACGGCAACTCAGAGATTGTCGTTCTGCGCATGTCAAAACTGGGAGTTCGTTCTGTGTGTTCCGCCCAGTTCGGGAGTTTAGAAATGGTTTAAGAAGCGAGCAGACGCAACTGCGTCTTGTGATTCTCTGAGGGAAATACAGTGTCTTTGTGAGTTAGTTAGCTAACTAGACTATTTCCCAGTATTATTCAGCCTGCCTGGAGGCATATGTTCATGGTTGATTTTCCGAAATAAGGTAATTCCTCTTGTATCGAACTTTATGCTATCATCTAGAGGTTCGTCATTTTGTCGCCTATTTGCTCGCCTGTGTGATGCAAAATGGAGAGGTACTTTGACTAGGATTAAGTCACCGGTATCTTTATACCTGAACTAGTTAAATATATATGGGTCGCTCTAGACCAACAAGACTATTGTCTGTGTTCCAGGATTCGTTATATCAGAGATCACGTCCAAGTCAGATGGTTAGACTTAGGAACATTATAAAGGTCGAGCTGACCTGTAGCCCATGTATGCTATTCACGTGCAGACAGTGAACGGACTTATTGTATACAACTGATCTGCTAGCATCAGAATGGGAGCATTTATTATTGTTTATGAACATTGAAGATCTGTAGCTGACACTGTTGCAGAATATATTATTATTTATACAGCTTCACGAACTAGAACTCTATGATTTATGAATTTCTGAATCTATTGAACTGTGATGTCTTATGACGCATATATACAACAGCTGTCATTGCTGACTACAGAAATTGTTTTCAATGTGCCATATCATCTTGCTGAACTCGTTAACTATGTTGATGTCATAAGTATCATGACTGTTTTGTGGCGTGCAATAAATGGAAGAAACTTATACAACGAAGTTACCCTTTCTATGACTCTACACGTCATGTTGCCTGTGTGATAACCCTGTGAACTGTTCCACTACCACATACACAGCAACATCCTAAATCAGAGAAGACACCTACATCTTACACTTTAACACCAGGTGTCGATAAGGGTGGCAAGTTACCACTTCAGCTCAAATCCACCCTTATCAGTGGAAAACTCCATCCTTTTCTATAACAGCCAGGAGATAACCAGATGTATGAGATCAGTTCACTCTCCTTAGTTTGACTTCAGCAAGACAGACACGTCTGCCGAAGTATAAATAATGTCCTCAAAAATATCCTCTAGATAATAAAGGTTTTCCAAACCTAGTTCATTTAACAAAGTAGCAAGTAATGGTCCTTGGTACCTGCATCAACCGATGCAGCACAATACAGCGACATGTGAGCTAGGAAAACATCTCGTGACGACGACTTTCGAAGACAGGCTATGAACCAGAAATCGTTCACGACCAAAAATCGATAGAGTTAATGAAAATGTTAATTTACCCTGCCTTCCGGAAATACACAGAAATATTATGCCTCCCGGCATGTGCAAATACACTAGAGGTATTATCTCGAATAAACGAAATATCCATAAGAGGACTCTCACATTCCTGACAGAACAAAAAAAGCGGAGATCCCCTCTTCAACGAGGCATCTCTTTCGCCATTCCAAATCGCTCACTCCACTAGTGGTGGGCGGAAACCGATCGACCAAGAAGCAAGACAAGTCATGCGCAGTCCAGCGCAAAATGACCACAGCTCAAACTTAACTGCATTCGATACCAACGCGAGAAGACAAATGCTTACCGAGAAAAGTGACTATAAATTTCAAGCAGTTGTTGCCCTTGCGTTATAAAATAGATATTGAAATAAAACGATGTTGCGAGAATTTATCACGCAACATATCACCACCTCCTCCCGATAAAAAAAAAATGTGGAACATATTTTTTTTTCAATATCAAAGAGCATGCGATAAGCGGCTCAAAACGCACGAATTATGCGCTGATAATTAATTAAATTGCCAAACAATAGGCTAATTATAGAGTGTCTGGTGAGGATATACCTCAACAGAAAAATAAATATGTCTCAAAAAATATTCACATCGGGGAGGTGTCACCAACACACATCACGTTAGCATGTAAACACAATATACGTATGCAAGTTACTATAATCATCATTAAACAGCATACTCTAATATTGTCTTTAAAAATGGATGTACAAATCTGATAGGAAAATTTAAATAGTACATTCTTTGACATGTAATGACATAAGTACATAGTAAAGTTAAACTACATGACGATCCAGGACATATGCTCTGGTATTCCGAGGGTAAGTACACAATCTAGAACTCGTCATGCTTGATACTAGTAAGGTAAGTCCTCAGCTCAACAATGACATTCTGAGAAAGTACAAGCAATATAATGCTAATTAATAACTAATATGCTTCATAAGGTACAATACATTATTAATAATTGTGGCTGTTTAGTAAACTAACGGCCCTTATATTAACTACTCAGTCCTCCTCTATCATCTTAAAAAACGAACAGAAGAAGATGACAACAAAGCACGATAGTGTGTACATATAAAGTAAGTACAGATGTGCTAATCTATTGTAGAAATATAGGTGTGTTATGACTCTGTAATATATGGAAATATAGGACAGAAGTATTAGTTGGAGTCATGTGGGCATCTAGACAAAATGTCAGCCATCACATTATCCGCACCACGGATAGCTCGTACCGTGAAGTGAAAAGGTTGAAGAGCTATAGCATATCGAGTGGATCTCGAACTCTTCAAATTCTTAGTCTGAATAGCTGTAAGAGCTTTCTGATCAGTCTCTAGAATGAAATGTGCGCCCAGGAGGAATCTTTGTAGCTTTAGAATTGACCAAACCATCGCTAACAACTCACGGTCTAAAACCGAGTAGTTCCTCTCTGCCGCATTTAGTTTTCTAGAAATGTACATAACAGGATGCAGAGTATTTGCATATTCTTGCATCAGTGCTGCTCCAATCCCAGTGGATGAAGCATCACTCCGAAGAACAAAAGTCCTATCAAGAGTAGGTAATCTTAAGATGGGAGGAGAAGAAAATATATTCTTGATTTGGTCTAGTGAAGATTGGCATTCTTCAGACCAACGGACCAGATTAGGCGAACCTTTCTTCAACAATGTTGAGAGAGGTGCCATGATCGAAGATAAATTTGGAATAAATCTCCCATAAAATTGAATTAAACCTAAGAGACTCCTAACTTGTTTCTTCGTTTTAGGAACAGAGATGTTCAGTATTTTGGAAGTATTGTGGTCTTCTGTCTTCAAGAGACCATGACCAACACGATGACCCAGGAAAGAGATTTCACCAAAACCAACAAAAGCTTTAGAAGGTTTTGCTGTCAAATTATTCTCACGTAGAGTGGACAGTAAGTCATATAACCCTAAATAGTGATCTTCCCAGGTATCACTGAAGAGACAGATGTCATCTAAGTATGCGATGACATCCGAACGATGTGACAGAATTCGACGCATCATGCGAACGAAAGTGGCAGGGGCGTTCATGAGACCAAAAGGCATAACATTCCATTGAAATAGACCCCTAGGTGTAGAAAAAGCAGTAAGAGGTTTGGCATGCTCTGCTAAAGGCACTTGCCAATAACCTTTAGACAAGTCAAGTTTAGTGAAGAATCTAGAATTAGAAAGTCTAATCAGTAGATCTTCTAACAAAGGCATCGGTTCAGCGTCGAACTTTGTGACCTGATTCAATTTGCGATAATCAACGCAAATTCGTATGTTCTTATCCTTCTTCCGGACAATAACCATGGAAGAAGAATATGGTGAAGTCGATGGTTCAATTATATTTAATTGAATCATTTCATCCAATTCCTTTTCCACTTGCGACTGAAAGTGTATAGGAATAGGATACGGCCTAACCCTAATTGGATTATTGTCGGTAAGAATTATGTCATGTTCTATGACATCTGTGTGTCCAGGAATGTCAGTGAGAACATCCTGAAATGTTTGTAACATCGACGAGACTTGTCGATGTTCGTCACCAGAAAGATTAGGAGAAACAGAAACGTTTTTCCAAGATTCCGTGGAATGTAATGGAACCACTGGAAGGGGAAGGTTGACATCAGAGAAGGTAGCTTCCTCATCCTGAATGACAGACAGGGATGAATAATGACCGTGAGGTGCAGGAGCATCATCCGTTGCCTGGAAAATAGGCAGCAAATAGTCCGGACGTTCGTGAAATTCCGAAAGCATGTTTATGTGGAAAGTTTTATGCTTTCCATCAATATCGACCACATAGTCAACATCGGAAATCCGAGAGACTATTGCATACGGACCTTTCCATGCAATAAGAAGTCTATTTTCCCTACTGGGGAGTAGGACGAATGCTTTGTCACCTGGACAAAGTTGTCGTAGACATCTATTCTTGTTAGCAAACTGCCTTGCCTTCTCTTTAGCAATTTCTGATGAAGCAGTTGCTAGCTTACATGCCTCAATGATCTTTTGTCTAAGAGCAATGACATACTCATATGAGGATTGAGTTTCATCGCTAATATCATCGGCAGTGATGAGATCGTGTAATAAAGACATAGGGCCGCGTGGACGCGCGCCAAAGACAAGTTCGAAGGGAGAAAATCCTGTGTGTTCATTAGGGACTTCTCTATAGGCAAAGAGAGCCGCGGGTAAAACCCTGTCCCAATCTTGAGGATGATCTTCAGTTATCTTACCAAGCAAAGTCTTGAGCGTTCTATTCAGACGCTCAACTAACCCATTAGACATAGGATGGTAGATACTACTGAGAGATCGTTCAATATGTAAGGTAGACATTACCTGTGACATAGTGTCAGATATGAGTTGAGTGCCATGGTCTGACAATATTTCTCTGGGGAACCCCAAGCGAGAAAATATCAACCAAAGAGCATCTGCGATATCTGTAGTAGATATGCTCTTAAGAGGAATAGCCTCTGGCCAACGTGTGCACATATCGACACATGTAAGGATAAACTGATGTCCTCTGGCCGACTTGACCTTAAAAGGGCCAATAATATCTATGGCCATTTTCTGAAACGGCCGAATAGGAATGTCAGCAGCCTGGATAGGCGCAGCATGTCGTGGTCCTCTAGATTTGACCTCCTGACATACCTTGCATGATCGGCAGTAAATACGAATGTCCTTATTGACAAAAGGCCAAAAGAAAGCCGCAAGGACTCTCGACTTCGTACGGGCAAAACCCATATGTCCAGCACATTGCGAGTCATGAGCATGTTGTAATATTTGGACTCTCATGCTCTTGGGAACAAGAATTTGCGAATGTGCCGACGTAGTCGAATCTTGTACCATACGTACAAGTACGCCGTTTCTCATTGCAATCCAAGATTTTCTATTTGTATCCTGATTCGGATCACCTTTCTTCGCAAGAACGAAGAATTTTTTTAAAGAAGGATCTTCTTCTTGCAATTTTATGAAAGAGTCACGAGTGATTACTAAGTGACTATCTTGGCTATCAACTTCATTATCACTATTCAGTGAAGTTTCGGGTGTTTGTAGAGCTTGTGCTCTTGTAACTACTGCATTTGTAGCTTGCATGTTATTATCTTCCCAAGCAGCAATCTGCTGTGGGGTACACTCCCTAACTCCGTGAATACGACCAATAATAAGGTCCGCAATAGGATTAGGTAAGAGACAAGCATGCACATCTCCAGTAAAGAAAGGAGTGGCAATGCGAATTACAGCAGTAGGATATTTTTCTAGAGTGCCGCCAAATGTGACACATTTAATAACCCTTCCTGTAGCACAAGATGGATCTACAAGCGATTGTCTAACACCAATAGTGGTGCATCCGGAATCGAAAAGTAGTGAGACCGGAGTATCATTAACAAGACCCTTATGTAGAATTAAAGAACCCCTCCCGTCATGCGCAACAGCAGCAGGAAGAGCGGGAAGTGGGTGACCACAACTCAAAGTAGTTATGGTACCCGGTTCGAATAAAGTACTGCATTGGGGGCATTTGTTTGCTCTCTCAAAGTCAAAAGCAGAACCAGTGACAGCGTCAAAGTTTTTACTATCAACAACATGATTACAGGCTCCCTCAGTTTCCTGTTGTACAGCATTAGCCTGCTGATATCTCTTTTTTTTGTGTTGAGATCTACCCCGACTATTATTACCTCTGAAGTTATCAGAGTTATTATTATCTCTGCAGTTATTATTGTCTCTATTGTAATTGTTATCCTGGTTCGAATTCCAGTTTCCACGATTACTATCATGTTCACATTGATGCGAACATCTATTTGTTTGGTTCTGAGGTCTTCGGCAGGAATAACCTCTATTACCATATCCTCTTTTGAAATGCTTATAATTATTAGGGTGATAGTAACGAGTACTATCAGGTTGTCTCCAATTCTTCGAAGAAGAATCACCATGAAATTGATTTCCATGATTTTGACAGAAATTACCGCTACTCTTTCTATCAAAATTTTGTTGGAATCTACGAGCAAAGTTTTGACCATACGGAGCTGCCGAAGCAACTGGTAAACCTTCTTTCACCTTAGAGTTACCCATGGTTATGTGTGGGTGCGCAGTTACGTATTGGCAACAGAAATCTTCCATTTCTTTTATTGTTTTAGGTTTACGTTCATGAAGTAAAGCAAGGAAAGACTCATTGACAGACGACATGACTTTGTCTCTAAGTATTAAGTCCATAAGTCCTTCATAAGTTTTTTCCGTCTTAGATAGTTCAACCCATCGTGAGAAAGTAATGCGTATTCTTGCAATAAACTCGGAGAATTCAACTCCATTTTCAGGTAACATGTTTTTAAATTGTAGACGATAGCCGTCTTCGTTAAGCTGATATTTCTTTAACAAAGCGGCCCTGACAACCTCATAATTGTTCTTGTCAGGTTCATCCACCATATTTAATATACTTAGAGCTTTACCTGTCAGTATCCCTGATAACTGATAAACATATTTTGCTTTGTCTATGTTATGAGCTGTACATGCTTGTTCAAATCTGTCCAGATAGAACATTATGTCATCACTGGAAGGACTAAATGTTGGTAACTTAATCTTAAAAGTATCATTATTAGCCTTACCAGAAGATGAACCCTTGTTTGAATCATTACCATTACTCATGCTCGTCAATTTCAATTTTTCCAACTCTAAAGCTAAGACCTTTTCTTCATGTTCCATTTTTGCTTTCTCTTTCCTCTCATCAGACTCTCTCTGTAATCTTCTTTCCTCAGCCTGAGCCTCTTTTTGAAGTCTTTCATTTTCAGCTTCTTTTTCAAGTCTTTTATTTTCAGCCTCTTTTTCAAGTCTTTTCAGCTTCTAGCTGTAGCTGAGTTTTCTTTCCTCAGCTTCTGATTCCCTTTTTTGTTTTTCCATTTCCATTTGGAATCTTTTTTCATCCACCTGCATCTGCAGTTTCTTTTGTTCAGCTTCCATATGCAGTTTCTTTTGTTCAGCTTCCATTGCTTTATCATATCGAGCAGTTGCAAATTCTTCTAACTTATCACCAGTCTTCCCAAGCAATTTACCCTGCTCAATAAAGTGCTCAAATGTAGACATGTTGTCTAACATATGAGTCCAAAACCTGAAATAATTAACTAATTTATTTCAAACCTAAGTGTAACAAGTCTTAATTAAGCACTTGTATATTCACATCACATTATATTATCCCAGTCTCTGTGGGAAACAAGTCTCCAATCAAAGAACTTGTATATGAAATATCAGCACTCAATTCTTGATCATAAGTGCACTTCTCATTCAATAGTGCACGACACTATTCATCATTCATTTATCATCAGTGTAGTAGTAACAGTGCATTAGCATAGCCCATTAACTAATTACTATAACTGTAAACAATGACTATGTAAACACATGCAGAATGTAAACATTGAAAATGTAAACAATACAAACAATGTAAACAATAACAATGTAAACAATAACAAAGATCAGCAACAATACAAAAACGTTCGCAGAAATCAACTAAAAATAAAGCAGAAATTAATGAAATATCACAAAAAATGTGACGATATCTGCGATAGAATTAAACAAAATACATGACACCACAGTGTATAAACAAAAATGTTGTATGAAACTAAATTATAGACAAGAGTAGGCTAACAAATACAAACAAATCAAAACAAAACTAAAGAATGCGAAATAATAACGAAAACAATATTAAAACATGTCATCACAGCTAACATAAATAGCAACAGAAGTCGCTTAGCAAATTCCAGTATCGGAAATTTGCAAACCCTACAGAAAACGCTCACAATAGACGACCTCTATGACGTGGCATAATCTAACGGAGACACCACCCAACCGAGAACCCGCTGAAATATAAACATATAAATATACAAATAACATATAAACATATAACATATAGAATGAGATGATACACAGAAGACTCAGCAGAAGTATAAGGGCACAGTTTACATACAAACAGGCCACTTAACTTATAGGCTTCCAATCGTAGAACAGCAGAAAAACGGATGTCAATCAACGTCCTAAAGAGCGAAGCTCCAACGATGATGGCACATCTGAACTGCTTCCACTGCTAACACGATGGTACAAGAGCTTCTGAAATACTGTGTGTTGAGTTGTTTCGGCACTTGACCTTCTAATCCAAAAGTAAGTTGATGGAAATCGGTACTTGGCCTTCTTCAGAAAACAACCCGTTTCAACCGGCACTTGACCTTCACAAAAACGACAGCACTGGAACCTTGACAGCAGCAACTTGCTTGACTTGCGTAAAAGATAACAGCAGTCCGAGTTATCCGGCAACATGTAACAACGCCGGGTACTGTCAAATTCTTGTTTCCGTCAAAAAGTTGAAATTTTGACTTTTACCGGGCAACGCCGAGTACTTTGAAAATTTTGAAGATGTTGACTGTATTGAAGAATGTTAATTTCTTGAAGGATGCTGATGAATTCTTGTTGAAAATGAAGTGGGTAAGGGACCCCGTGTTTGCTGGTACCAGAATCAAACCAGCTTATGGCCACCAAATGATGCGTGATGCCATATGATGATGGATGGTATCCGCATGTCTGGTTTTGTGTAGTGTGCAGATGTGTTCAGTCAAAACAATGTTCATACAAAAATAACAGGGCAATCCACATAGGACGTCAGTAAACTCACGACGTATAAAGTCAATGATTCTTGAAACAGCCGTTGACGTTTTTCTTCATTATTTATTGTGGACGCCACAGTGACAAAATGGTTACGCGAATATGTAGGCACATCAAACAGTCATTATCACAGCAACATTCAATACAGCAATAGACGGTAGACAGCATTACAATGATGAGTCAGATGCATGTTATATTTCATAGTGCTGTAAATGTAGTCAGGTGAAAACTCCATCCTTTTCTATAACAGCCAGGAGATAACCAGATATATGAGATCAGTTCACTCTCCTTAGTTTGACTTCAGCAAGACAGACACGTCTGCCGAAGTATAAATAATGTCCTCAAAAATATCCTCTAGATAATAAAGGTTTTCCAAACCTAGTTCATTTAACAAAGTAGCAAGTAATGGTCCTTGGTACCTGCATCAACCGATGCAGTACAATACAGCGACATGTGAGCTGGGAAAACATCTCGTGACGACGACTTTCGAAGACAGGCTATGAATCGAAATCGCTCACGACCCAAAATCGATAGAGTTAATGAAAAAGTCAATTTACCTTGCTTTCATGAAATACACAGAAATATCACGCCTCCCGACATGTGGGAAACACTAGAGGTATTATCTCGAATAAACGAAATATCCATAAGAGGACTACACATCCCTGACAGAACAAAAAATAGCGGAGATCCCCTCTTCAACGAGGCATCTCTTTCGCCATTCCAAATCGCTCACTCCACTAGTGGTGGGCGGAAACCGATCGACCAAGAAGCAAGACAAGTCATGCGCAGTCCAGCGCAAAATGACCACAGCTCAAACTTAACTGCATTCGATACCAACGCGAGAAGACAAATGCTTACCGAGAAAAGTGACTATAAATTTCAAGCAGTTGTTGCCCTTGCGTTATAAAATAGATATTGAAATAAAACGATGTTGCGAGAATTTATCACGCAACACA